>MU261611.1:27500-77500 GCA_020310875.1 Ceratopteris richardii
GTTTGTCGATCGTGATTGACGTGTCAGCCGCGATTGACAAAAAAAAGAGGAATTTAAAAATTTTAAACACACTTTTGGAATGCTCTAGGCCTACACATCATGTTTATGCACTTTTTTTTGCAAAAAGATCACTTTTTCTGTAGATCGGGATTGAGAGAGGTCAACGCCTCGGGACCTGCACAGTCAAAAATTTGTACCTACTGAAGCTGGTGCAACTGCTGGGGATCTTGGTTCCTACAAAAAATCTCAAAAGAATACGCAATAGCACAAGCATGCAAACGCTCTCTCGCTCTCTCTCACAAGTGAAATGAGGGGGATGGTATGGGTATGGTGATATGACCAAAAAATGAAATTTTATTGATGATGGAGATGGAGGTGGGAGATGGTAAGGATGATGATGATGGTGATGAAAATACAAGGAAATAGATAAAAGTGAAGAAAATACCTACGACTCCAACGTCTCAAGTCTACATCTTACCATCACACGCTCGTCCTCAAAGCTCGATCCCCGGCAACGGTGCCAAAATTTGGTGTAGCTCAGTGATGAGTAGCACCTCCTTTAATGTGAATCTGGGAAGACGTGAGGATGGTATGAAGACCTCGAAAAAGTGATGGCACAAATAAGTGAGTGAGAAGCACACAAACATGCACACACATACACACACACGCGCACACACGGCAAGACAAACAAAGAAACAATGGAGCTCTTTAGATTACTCAAGAAGTTTCATACAAGCTCAATTCTACAACAAGCTAACCTCAAAAATGAGCTCTCTAGATCTTTTTACAGTTTTTGACTAGCTTTGGCCCTGTCCAGACCTACTATCCGGCCTAGTTAAAAATTAGGTTCTAGGGCCTATTTGAGGGCTCAAACGGAGTCTAAGAAATATGAAAATCGATAAGTAGGTACTTCTAATGCTCCTCAAGCTCATGGACTCCTTTGCTTGCAGAAAATGGAGCTACAAAAATATGAAATGGTATTTACAATGGCTTTTAGTGATGAAAACCACTATTTATATAGGGATTTCTTATGAAGATTTGACATACACTTCCTGGAGCTCCCTACTTGCTCCTCCTTCTTGTGTGTCCACCTCTTTGATATGATCCTGTGCTTTGTCCTTCACCTTCAGCTTCATGAAAAATGACAGGCCTATTTGCGAGATCTGGGTTGACTGCTTTGCCTGCTTGTTCCTTGCTTTGACTCCTGTCTTTAGCTTCCTTGTCTCATAAGTCCTTGACTGCCCTGACCACTGCCATTAGCATCCTTATGGGCAAAGTTCACTACATTCAAAAAGAAATCTTCTCAATCCATTTTTCATTATGTAACAAGGAGATGACAAATGGAAGCCATTCATTTTGTCTACTGAATTGTCACTAGATCATTTCACTCCTAATTTAAATAAGTTGCTAGGACATGCTAATTGTTGAGCAGGATGTCAAAGGTGATGGTGATAAGAGTGCAGGTCAAGCAATGTATTCAAAGGATAAGAAGAAGAATAGCAAAGGCAAGCAACAATTAAATGAAGAAGAAGGTACAACTAGCCAAGCCAACTTCCTAAGAGGAAGAGGAGGTGGCAAAGGTAGAGGAAGAGGCAGAAGCAATAAAGATGGAGGCAAAACTTGTTGGATTTGTGGTAAGACAAATCATTTAGCTCATGATTGTTGGCATAATAATCAGAATAATGGAGGATATAGTCAAAACTTTAATTCAAGAGCAAGAGGTGGTAGAAACCAAAGAGGTAATTTCAGAGGTAGAGGTAGTAGAGGTTACTTTGGAAGAAATTCAGGTAGAGGATTCCAAAGTCAATCCTACAACAATAGTTACTATAATTATGCTTTAGATCAGAAAGAAGATTCAACCTTAATCATGAATGCAACTTGTGAAAGAAAAAGTGAAGATCAAAGAGTCTTCTACATTGACTCAGGGTGTAGCAATCACCGGAGTGGTAATATAGCCTTGATGACTGATTTGGAGAATACGGTAACTAATCATGTAGTTCAAATAGGCGATAGTACAAAGCATAATGTAAAGTCAATTGGATCAGTGAAGGCCAAGGATGGAAGTACTCTTCTGATTAAGGCCTTGCATGTTCCTACAATTCCAAAGAATCTGATAAGTGTAGGGCAAATTGTTGAAAAAGGTTATGAAGTAAGGTTCACTAATGATGGAGTTTTTGTGGAAGACCCTAGCAATGGGTATAAACAGATTGTTTCAGGGAAGAAAGAAGTAAGGCTCCTCACATTGAAGATTCAAGGTAATGTTGGTCATGCCTTGTTCACTTATGGAGGACATAAGATCTCTGAGTTAAATCTTTGGCACAAAAGGCTTGGACATTTCAATGAAAGACTTATTAAGGATATGGTTAACAATGGTTCAGTGCTTGGTATGCCTAATGTTGTAGGTCAATATATGACATACAGATATGAGGCATGTCAATTAAGTAAGGCTCATAAGCAATCATATTCTAAGCATGGCTCCATGTATTCAGAGAAGCTTGAATTGGTACACAGAGATGTGTGGGGACCATCAAAGGATCTCAATATTAATGTTTCAAGGTATTATGTGATTTATGTTGATGATTCTACCAGGTGGATCACTATATATGTGATCAAAGGTAAATCATATGGAATGCAGATATAAAAAAAGAAGTTACTTACAGGTACTCTCCTCAACAAAATGGTGTAGCAGAAAGGAGAAATAGAACTCTTGTTGAGTTTGCAAGATCAATGATGAAGGAGAAAAATTGTCCAAATTATTTGTGGGTTGAGGTTGTAAATACAGCTACGTATTTGGTTAGTAGGTTACCATGTAAAGCTTTGCAGGGTATGACACCATACGAAGCTTGGTGGGGTAAGAGACCTACCTTAGATAGCTGCAAAATGTTTGGATGTTTGGCTTATGCATATATGCCATCTCAGTTGAGGTATAAATTGGAACGTAAGGCTGAAAAGTATGTGTTCATTGGATATGGTGATAAACAAATGGGTTATAG
Source organism: Ceratopteris richardii (assembly GCA_020310875.1). NCBI lineage: Eukaryota > Viridiplantae > Streptophyta > Polypodiopsida > Polypodiales > Pteridaceae > Ceratopteris > Ceratopteris richardii. The sequence goes on from MU261611.1 coordinate 30,494, forward strand.
GTTGTGGAGTCCATCCACCAAACAATTCCTTGTATCAAAGGATGTTACATTTGATGAGCGAGGTACTTGGTATGCAGGAACAATAAATCATTAGAGGAAAAAATGAACCATCCTTGGGCCTTTTAGCTCAAGGGCTGATTAGTGATGGACCAATGAGAAGAGGGTGGTGGCCACAGTCTAGTCCTCTAATCACATAGACTAGGCATAGGCTTCCCTTGTTTTCGTGTGGTCAAAGAGGAGAAAACCACCAGAAACTCGTGGTTTTGTTGTGTGAATGGTTTTGAAGGTCTTAAAAATCAATTGGAGCCCTTGGATTGACTGAATGATCCAAGGGTTGAGGTAGAATGGCAAAAGTCAAGGCAACTTTGCACATGGGCCCTTGGATTGGAATGCTTTTCAAAGGTTTAGATCTTCTTCCCCCCTCAAAAATGCGCCTTTTGATATAGGCCATTGGATTACATGCCCCATCAGACAGATGGGAATGTTTTCTTTGACTTTGAGCGCCTTCAAATGGGCACCATTAGATCTTTTGATGATCCAATGGCTACGGATAAGATCCCGAACGGAATGTGTGCCTTTGCACAAGGATCCTTGGATCAAATCTAGATCGGACGGCCTCAATCAACTGCGCTCTTTACATCAGCCCCAAATGTGGAGGATCATTGGATCTAGGAAGTTCTATGGGCAGATCGGACAGGCTCAATCGAGTGCGCTCCTCACATCAGCCCCAAATGCGGAGGAGCATTGGATCTAGGAGGATCCAATGGTGTATATTCTTGTAGAGACTAAAAAAAGAAATCCGAAAAGAATCTATCAATATACACCCATGTCAAACTCTCTCTCTAGTGCTTCAAGTCTTTTAATCGTGTCCTTTAAATTGGAGGATCAAATGGCCAAAATATATTCCTTCTTTGAATTCGAAAGCAAAATTCTATGAAAGAAAATTTTATTGTACAATACCAGTGGTGGTTTTTGAAGCTCCCTTAATCCCTTTGATTACGATTTTTAATCCAATTCCTTACAAGGCCCATGCAGGGCTCATATTTTCCCCTAATGTAATCATGCAGGTGATGAAGAAGTTTTGAATTAGAAGAAAGGTAAATCAAAGGTTCAGATATTTCATGAAGAAGAGAACGATGAAGTACAAGTTGAAGTTGAAGAAATGCCAAGGTTTGATCCAGAATGTGATGAACCAAAAACTTCAAGAAGTGGAGAACTTAGAAGGTCATCAAGACACAAATGGCAACCTAGAAGGTATAGCTATGACACTTCTTTTTTGACTACTAAAGATTATGCTTACATGGTGAAAGCAGATGAAGATCGTGCTACATATGAAGAGGCAAAAGGTAAGGAAAATCAAGAAAAATCTATGTAGGAAGAGTATGATGCATTGATGGAGAATGAGACATGGCATTCGGTACCTAAACCAAATAGTCAGAAGATCATTGGATGCAAATGGGTCTACAAGACAAAGAGGTATGCAGATGGAAGTGTGTCTAGGTATAAAGCTAGACTTGTTGTGAAAGGGTATGCTCAAACATATGGTATAGATTATGACGAGACCTATAGTCCTGTGGCAAAGATGACAACCATCAGGACACTCATAGCCATTGCTGCATGTAAAGGTTGGAGATTATGTCAATTCTATGTGAAGAATGCTTTTCTTAATGGCTATATTTCAGATGATGTTTTCATGGAGCAACCACAAGGGTTCAGAGAGAGAGCTTTGTATGGTTTGAAGGAGGCCCCAAAGGCATGGAATTATAGACTTGTGAAGTTCTTGAAGGAACTTGGTTTCCAAGTATGTAAAGCTGATAGTAGCTTGCTTGTTAAAGCAAGTGATGATGGGTTCATTTACATGTGCATATATGTTGATGACATAATTCTTATAGGTACAGATGAGAAGGGCATATAGAGTCTCAAGAAGCAAATGGAGAAAGATTTGAAGATTAGTGACTTGGGAGACTTGTCATATTTCTTGGGCATGGAGGTCTCATATACCCAACATGGAGTGTATATGACTCAAGAAATGTATTCGAAGAACTTGTTGATCAAGTTTAAAATGGAAGATTGCAGGGTAGCACCTACTCCAATGGAGGTGAATCATAAATTGAGCAGATATGGAGGAGAAGAATTGAAGGATATGAAGTTATATCAAAGTTTGGTTGGTAGTCTAATATATGCTACCTTAACTAGGCCTAATTTGTCATATGCAGTTGGAGTGTTGTCTCAATTCATGCATTGTCCTAAAAAAGAACATTGGGTTGCAGGACAAAGAGTGTTGAGATATATTAAGGGTACACTCAAAGAAGGTTTGTATTATGGTTTTAAATCAGTTACAAACATCAAGATATATAGTGATATAGATTGGGTAGGCATCCTGATGATAGGAGATCAACATATGGATATTTGTGTTATGTGGGAGATAAGTTAATCTCTTGGTGTTCTAAGAAGCAACACACAGTTTCTTTATCAGCTATAGAGGTAGCGTATAAAGGTGTGGTTTAAGCTACAAAGGAAGTCATATGGTTGAAGACTCTCATTAAGAGTTTTGACATCATTCAGAGTACACCCACTATTCATGGAGATAACATGAGCTCATTGTATCTAGTTGCTTATAGGTGAATTGTTTGAATCATTTCTCAAGATCTACTGAGTGTTTTGAGATGATTTGACTTGGAGAAGGTGCAAAAAAATTAGCGGACAGGTCGTAAAAATTTTCTTTGAAAACTTTACACATTTGGTTAGGCAATGCATGAGTTAAGTGCAGCAGGCTTTTCTGAGTTGTGACTCTCTTCACAGTTAGTTCAAAATTTTGATAATCTGGTATTGGTCCTCCAAATTGGTAAAGGTTTTGAGTTATTCTTGATATAGAGGTGCTCGAACATGAAGGATAACTTGTTCTTTTGGAGATTAACACTCTCCATCATAACATTGGTATGAGGGTTATTTTAGGTGACTAATGTGTGTGTCACTGTGTTGCAAGGATTGCCTCTATTTTTGTAGGTATGATTCTTGAGGTGGACATGAAAAGTAGATGCATGGGCATTTTCGAAGTCTTACATGAAACATGCAAAAAGATGCTATCTTGGAGTATGCAGATTCTAGGATCACATGTCTAGGAAGGCATGATTGCTTGTGTAGTTGCAGAAGGGGAGATCCAAAGATGAAGAGTGAGAGCTAGGAGAGAGATCATGGTCGTGCATTGATCACAATAGTTTTCTTATTCTTTGATTGAAGTTGGGATTGCGATTGAGATTGAGATTTCCATAGTGATTGCAATTGGGATTGAGATAAACTTGGGGTGATCCGGTGCATGAGGCTTCATATTGAAGCCATTTGATAGATTCTGTAATGTAGATCATAATTGAAGATAAATTTACATAGATAATAAGGTTCTATCTCTCTCTATCTTCTTGTTGTATGCATACTCTATCTCTTCCCTATATCTCATTGTGCCGAATTCTATTATTATGTGTGGGATTGTGATTGAAGTTTAAGAGAATTTTTGCACTATCTATCTCTCTATCTATCTTCCTATCTACCTACCTACCTATCTATCTATCTATCTATCTATCTATCTATCTATCTATCTATCTATGAATCTATCTATCTATCTATCTATCTGTCTATCGATCTATCTATCTATGCATTTATCTAGCTATTTATCCATCCATCTCTCTCTCTCTCTCTCTCTCTCTCTCTCTATATATATATATATATATATATATATATATATATATATATATATATATATATATATATATATATATATATATATATATATATACCTATTTATCTATCTATATATCTATCTTTATTATCTCTTTGTCTATCTATCTATCTATCTCAATCATATTTATGTGAAACTAAAACGTTAGTAAATTCATTGAGATGGAAAGAGTTGTTCATTTATTTGTATTACGATGGCAGAATTCTGATGAGTCATTCTTAGAACGGTTAGTTCTTTGGGCCTTCTTTCCTACTCGGAACAGAAATTTGGGTCCTTCTTTTGTAGCCTTAATGTGTACATTTTTCAGTCATGATGGTTATTACACTCTAGTAAGGTATATTTTTGTATGGGTTATTTGTCCCTCGGTTGCTCTATTATATTTGGTATAGTATATTTTTATGTTTGCTTAAAGATGATCATCGATGCCTCTATATGTATCCCATGATTCGGCACGACTTCATCAAAATCCTTATTCCGCTCGATTGGGACAAACAAGAACATAAGACTTCATCAGAACTGCCATCACGATGAAGATGGTAGAGCCCATTAGAACAAAGCTCTGCGAAGACGTCAGTTAAGTATTGTTTGAGAAATGTCCGCCTAAAATCGGGGCGCTAAAAGTGTTGCATAAGACTTGGAAGTCAAATGCGAATCTACGAGGATGCTATTAATAGGAGTCCCAAGCCAATCACTTTAATAAATAATATCTCAGATGAATCCACTCAATGTTCCACTTGTAATTTTTTTTCTTTATTTTAATTAAAGTCCGGGAGAATAGGGTAAGGCTGAACTTCCTTTTATTAAAATAAAAAAATTAAGTCAACTCCAAGATATTCAAGATAACAGGTATACATCCTTAAAGAGGTCGGGACTCGGGCGAGAGGCGCAACTTTTGCGAGACAATATTATATCATAGAAAATATGGTAGTCGAGGAGAGTCAAAATGTGGTAGTCGAGGAAACATGCACCACGACCCCCATGCCCTCATGCACCACGACCCCCATGCCCTCATATTCATCAGCGCCCCCAACTTACCCCGATGGTTCAACACTTCAGTGCCATCCTTTTTTTGGGGCTAGTTCATCTAGCTACCTAGTTGTTCCACACTTCTTAGCTGATTTTTACTTCAATGACCATTATCTTTACATCTTAGTCAATGAAGGCCCTTTCTAGGATCTAGGTTAGCGCATATTTTGGCAGCGTAAACCAACTTTTGATTCATCCAGCATCACCAGCTTTTCTAACCTAAAATGGCCCACTTGGAGCTCACATCCTCTACCGAGTTTCGATAGAGCAATCCTTGCTGCTTCTGTATTTAAAGTTTGTGAATAGGTCAAGGGTGTTTCACCCCTGATACCTGTAATCATTCATTTTACTTGATATAACTATGAAGAGCTCTAGCTATCCTCAAGGAAACTTCGGAGGGAACCAACTACTGATGGTTGGATTAGCCTTTCACTCTTATACCCAAGTCTGATGAATGATTTGTATATTAGCATCGCTATCAAGCCTCCACTATAGTTTCCTCTAACTTTGCCTTGCTTAGGCATAACTCACCATCTTTTGTGTCCTAGAAGATACGCTCCCACTCAAGTGTTCCACAAAAGATCATGGTCGGTCAATGGTGCATCTTGCAAGGGGGATCGTAGCTATTAGTTTATTTGCACCTCCATGGGTTTCCCACGCACAGCTTTCCATACATGTTAAACTCCTTGGTCCTTGTTTCAATTCAATTTGGATGGAAAGCCACAGTGCCAGTGTCTCGAGCATGCAACTGCATAAAGACCACTATGAGTGGCATGTGCTTCCACAATCAATAAATGATTGCTTTTATCTCGCTATGCTAGCCCATGCTAACCAGCACCTCTCATCGAATGGTGGACCGATGAACATCATTCCGCAAACGCTCAACATGCACCCTAGGCCTCCAATGGCTTCCGTGGGAGCAAGGTCACTAAGGATACCTCTCTAGTCTACAATTTGCATGATGTGATCATGATACTTTCAAGATGGGACATGTCCGGTTCGCTTGCAACTACTAGGAAAATCCTTGTTAGTTTCGTTTCGTCCGCTTAGTCATATGATTAGAATCCACGGGTAGCCTTGCTTGATCTAAGTTCCATACGTTAGCATCACTTGCCGATCTCGACACAAAGGGATCCTGAGAGGCTCAACCGTAGAAGTGGGATCCATAAGGTCATGCCTCCTAGATAACCTACCCACCCTTACAACGAGAACGATGCAAGATGCCATTGATCCATTTTCGCCAACCATCACACCACCCTCGAACGGCATGTAGCCTCTTCCAAAGGGGAGAAGATGACCTTCAACCTATGCTTTCATAGCCAACTTCGGCCTCCATCATCCCATCCACATGTGGGAGGATCAACATGAGGGTTGTGTTGACCCTTAGGCAAACATGCCTTTAGACAAGCCATGGGTGCAAGTTGCGTTAAAAAACTCGATGATTCACAAAACACTTCAGTTTTTTATTGTTTCGATAACACTTAATTCGTAATAGCATTGCACAAGGCTGAAGAGCATCCGATTGCTTCATTAGCAAAGACGGCTTCTCGGAAAGTAAAAAATAAGAGTAACCTAAGTAAATCCCTACCAGAACATCTCTTGCACGAGAGCATTAAAAATTTATTGGCTTTGATATGGGTCCATATCACCACATGGGAACGACTTTCAGGCTCCCAACGAGCGAATGCCACACGTCGTTGAATTTGAAATTGGTATAAATTATTGAGTGCCCCTTATAAAACAAATCACCTAGCTCGAGAAGGCATAAGCTTGGTATGAAAAATTGAGTGCCGCTTATGGAAAAACTGCGAATGTCATAAGTCCACGACCTTATTTTATAATGATAAATAGAAGGTGAACTAATCAGAGATAACAATACACATCCTCAAAGAATGGGGAAGAGTGCCACACAGACCTCTATATTAAGAGAAACATTAGAAGGCTGCACGTCACAATGAGACTAGAGCGAGTCTTCTCCAGGAGCGTGACAGGTTAGGAGAGAACATAATCACTATTGCCTCATAAAAATTGTTCCTTGTCTTAGAAGTGAAACAAAAATATACTAAAACGGCGAGAAAGCAGAACCCCTTTTATACATCACACCACGTCTATAGCAAGTGTGTAATAGCAAGTGTGTAAGGATTATCTCAATTGGAATGCTTAGAATTCAACTGAAAGAGGCGCCCATTTAATATGCCACAAGAAGTCTACAACAAAAGTGTAGGGATAATGGAAACATTAAAAACATCTACAATACAAAATAAATCCACATTGGCAACAATTTTAAGCTTCAATCACAATGCACTACTCGCATGATTAGTCCTAAGAATAGTCTCTCGAAGTTCATATGAATCAAGGATAGAAGTAATTTTAAACTTCCATCGGGTGTAATTTGTACCATCAAGTTTACCTTCCGTGAAGGCTGGTGGTCATATCCACAATGTTGGGATGACCGACATCATTGCTGCTCATGCTTGTGTGCCACTTACTCTTGTTGATGAACCACCTTGATTCCATGTCATAGATAATGATGCACTACTTGACATCTTCTCTCTTTTGTCATTGAGACCTCTACAACCCCTCCATTTCTTCTTTCGCACCACTTAGAGCCTCCTAGGCTCTCACACCATGTAAAAAAATAATAGCACAAGAGAATAGACGAGTAGAGAAAGTTGACAAAAAAACACATACAAAGATAGACATGGACTGAGAGAGACAAATCAGATTCTTAGATTGCTAGGAGTAATGTAGCTACAATGATAGTCTTGTCCACCCATGTGCTCCCAATGTGGAGCTTAGATGGCAATCTATATAGATTCTAGATGAAGGGCTTACTAGCGCACAATGCTATGTAAAGCTCAACCTGGGACATGCTTATATAGCTTTTCAAAGGCCATTCCATATCAATAAATGTAGTTTGGGAGATACAAAATAGTTAGTAACATATACAATCCTACAAGCCATTCCTATAGAAGGGGCAATCCCCCCTCTACACTCCCCCCATTAAGGTTCTATGGGGAAACCGTGTGACACCATACGGCCTTTATTTTTGCCTTGAATGCAAACCTAGTGGCCCACAAGTTCATGTCCTACCTAAGCCAATGGCTAGGCTCGAGAAGATAAACTATAACCATCAACAGTCACACATAGGCCTCATCGAACTTGGAAGTTAGGGTTCCACAAATTTTCAAGCTCTCACAATGGCTTCTCCTCATAATGGGGGCCTTACGACTTAGAGCACCATTTATCATTTGTGGTCACTTGAGGGTGGAGTATTGAGTGTATCCAACACTCTCTATCTATCAATGTATCTATTTATCTATCTATCTATCTCTCTATCTATCTATCTATCTATCTATCTATCTATCTATCTATCTATCTATCTATCTATCTATCTATCTATTTATCTATCCATCCATACATCTATCTATCTAACTAGCTATCCATCTATATATCTATCCATCCATCTCTCTAACTATCTATATGTCTATGCATCCATCCCCTTGTATATCTATCTATCTATCTTTGTATCTATCTATCTATCTATCTATCTATCTATCTATCTATCTATCTATCTATCTATCTATCTATGTATCTATGTATCTATCTATCTATCTATCTATCTATCTATCTATCTATCTATCTATCTATCTATCTATCTTATTGGAGAACCAATTGCAAATTGGACGTAAAATTGAAGTTCAAAGTCTAGAAGAAAAGCACATGCCTATGTGAAGGGACAATTTCACACATGTATTATAATTGTAAAGTTAATTTTAAATTTAGTTCTAGAGTTTTGAAAAATCACGAGACTGAGAAAATCTATATAAGTTAGTTTGTATCAACTAACGCAATGAGATAAAAAATGAGAGAGAGTGATAGAATGTGAGAAGGAGTTCATTTTGTATGACTTAGTATAGTTGATCTTCTTTGAGCGAGAAAGCACCTGTAAACTTCTGAGTTTTTTCATAGTTATGAGAAGAACTTAGTAAATTTCTATGTATGAGACTCTCCCCTCCATCTCCATGCTCTGCCTACTATGTAATGATTTCAAAAGTTGAATTTTTCCAAGCAACTTGATGCCTCGCATCGCATTTCTTTTGATAAGTATGTGTTTTATTCTCTGAGTTTTATCTACTACTAAATCTCCTTGAAAACATGAGGTTTGTGGAGCAACTTGATGCCTCGCATCAATCTTATGCATAAAGTCGATGCTTGGCATTGAAATCTATCAAGAAAGTGATTTTCTTTATATCTATGTTCAAGGGGCTATTTCAAGTGTTGAAAATGTGGCTGAAAAAGCACCAAGTCGATTATTGGCATCAACTTTTGGTTGCAAGTGGATGCTGGGGTATCAAACTTGCATTTTTAGACAATTTGTTTTACTAAAACAGACAATTTTGTCAGTTTAGCATAGTCATAACTTGAGTTATAATGATCTATTTCTTGCAAATAATAGCTTGTTAGAAAGCTCCACTCTTCTGCCTTCACGTTTCAGAAGGTCTTGCAAAATAAGATTTGTGATAAGAGAAATACGCAAAATACTAAAGGTATGTCATTTGAGTGACTTGAAATGTCTGAAGAAGTAATTTTTTTGGTTTTGGCTATTATTTCTCAAAGTTTGGAGTAGCAATGAGTTAATGGTGACCATAGAGGTTGTCTAGTGTCACATTAATTCATTTCTTGTGATGTTCCACACATCAAAAAGTGGTATCAGAGCAGAAAGGTTCTAGACTGAAGAAGGCATCAATGGTGTTGGAAGTGAGGTAGGCCCTTAGGCTCATGTCACAGGTCCATGGTTCCATAGGTCCAGCATACACAACATTAATTCCAGCAATCTTCCATATTGACAAAACATGAGCATACCACAACTTAATCATACAAATGATGAGACAAAGATAGAGAAAGAATAGACGACATGTGTAAGGTTTTACGTAAGCCATTGCTTACTCATAGTATCATATATACCAATGTTCAATGTACAATGTGGGAGTAAAATTCTCAACCACTCTATGTGATGAGAAATAGATGCATGAGTGAATGTACAATGTAACAAACATATTCAGATGTGTGGGCAGTAATCTGAATATACATGAGATGTGTGACCTAATAGCTTATAGAAGAGTGAATATGAGTGACTGAATGAGGAAGGATCAGTGTGAAACTCATGGTCAACAAACCTACATCTAAACTTAGTCTATGGAAGACCCTAAGTCAGATACGTGTGTGAAAAGATCACATACTTATAAAGTAGCATGGAATGCTAACAAGATTGTTGCCGGAAATCCTCAAACTCATGTGAACACACCTTCTCAAACACCTCATAAAAATATGCATAAAGCATATAAGTACTGATTCTCTTGTACCTATGCCGAATAGGACTCCTTCTGATATGAACGCCACAGCCTCCATAAACTTCAATTAGTACCTGTGTGCATAAAGAGAATATGTACCTGAATACTTAACATAAGATGTGAATCTTATGTTAATCACCATCTAATGTCTTTGAAGTAGCCCGATATCTTCTTGTATAGTAGTTTATGTAGCCTTGAAAAGCAGATAATAAAGCACTTTTCTCAAAGAAAGCCACGATCGTAGAACGATTAAAAAAAAAACTTCGCGATCATCTCCGTCCGTCGTCTGAGTTCCAAAAGCTAATTTCGTGGATTGCTGTTTCAAAAAGCTACGCGCTACGCTGCTGCTGGAGACGAGTTTTGAACCCTCGTGGTCTGGATGAGAGTACCACGATTTAACCAACCCACCAATCGTTGTTTGGTGTACAAGGAGTTTAGTAAAGTTGTACATATGCTATAAATTCTGGACAACAATAAGCCAAGCTTGTCTTATATAGGATTTTGTGTCCCTTGAAAAGCACTCAATAAAGCACTTAATAAAGCCACGATCGCTGTCCGTAATCGAGAAACGCATCCGCTGCCCGTCGTCCGTTCGCGTTACAGTAAAAAGCATATGAAAAGATTTCGCGCTGCGCTGCGGCCTGGAGGACTTGAACTCGGGTCGTTTGGATGGGAGGACAATGCTTTATCCACTGCGCCCACGCCATTTACTTGTAGAGGTAATGGAAAGAACAGATATACATTCTGAAAACTGGTATAAACTTTGACCAATTTCCAACCAATGAGACATTGTTTTCCAACAATCCCCCCTGCAATGGCATATTGGTACAACCTGGACTGGATCTGCAAACTGTCACAAGCTGCAAATTATTACAAGCTTCAAGCTTGTACTGTCGTACTTCAGAACTTGTTCTTCTAAAAGTCTTCTTCAAAACTGAATTTGACTTTCCTTCAAAAAACTTGAACTTGCTGAATATGAACCATAATACCTGAGAAAATATGCAAACGAGATATCCAATAGTGTACTCATCAAGCAATCACTGCTTGACAACAAATATAGCATGAACTGTCTCCAAACTTGCTATCTCCTGTTTTCAAAAAACCTGAAAACATACACTAGGATCCACATATTTGCATTTACCTTCCAAAAAGATTTCTCAACGTACTTCTGCTGTGTCATGTAAATACACTAAAAATCAAGAACTGAATCCATGAACCTGTGACTGTCAACTCACAACGTAGTGTATTATGAACACTGCTGGTTCATTTCTGACTGTACTCAAGTCAAATCAACTCAACTCAATTGCAATCAACTGAAATATGAGTCTGTTGGGGGATTCTTTGACAAGAAGGAGTTTGAGGGTTTGTAGGAGAAAATGGAAAGACCAAAAGAGAAAATACACCTTGGAAGTTTCTGCCGTTTGATTACAATAAGAAAAGTACAATGTTTGAAATACAAGATACACCAATACCTCTGTGCACAATCCCACAGAGTGCCCAATTACAAGATATCCAAGATTCCAATGTCCTCTTGCTGCCGACCTCCTCTGCAACAGACCTCCACCTACTTCAAGCTTCTCCTTGTGCACACCTTGCACCAAGCTTCCACAAAGGGGGGAGGAGTGAATACCTGCTGTCGGCAAGCGTACACTGCCAAAGGACCTTGCGATACTTGGGGGAACTCTAGCTTAGCACACCTCTGCACCAAAATCCTTGGTCACTCTCTATGCACCTTGCACTTCCACCTCTGCGCGACGTACTCTGGTGTCTCTTGCACTTCCCTCTCTTGCTCCACTTAGCCTATGCTCTCTTGCTTACTCCAACCTTGGTCCAAGAATGGCTCTTCCTTGATTTGAGTGTGTCGATCACGTACGCTCCTAACTGCAAGTGAATCTTGGTGCTCACTTTGATGTCCCAAGATTGCTCTCACAAGTGGCAGCCAACTACTCACTGTTTTGTCCTGTAGTGACTTTAGTCTAAAACCAAAAATTTTAATGGGGGCCATACTTTCACCTGTGCGTACACTTTGCCGCTTCACATGCCTTCACATTTCCTTTTAATTCTTCACTTTTGCACATAAGGGGGGTTCACCTGAACCTTCCAAAACACTTTAAAACACACTTTGAACCTTAGGGAAATTAGAGAAAGTACCTCTGCAACCTGCAACCTATTTTCTCCAGTTTACCCTTTGTGGACAATTCATTGTGCACTACCTGTGCACTTTGACACCTGCACTTACGCACTTTGACTTTGCACCTGTTGACTTTGACCTGTTGACTTTGACTGCAGTTGACTTTGACCAATATGACATTTATGGGCTCAACAGAGTCAAAATCTATGATGTCATTGTGTCTTCATCCTTTAAATCCTTCATACCTCTCTCCTTCAGAACTTGGTATAAACATATATGTGTGCACTTCTGAAATATACCTTTCTGAAATATCAAGCTTCTCTTCAATAGAAATCTGGAACCTTCTCCTGAACAGGAACATCCTAACAGGAACTTTCTCCAAACATTCCTCTTCTTCCTTCTTCTTTCAAAGCTGGAACATAAAGAGAACCTGACAAAGGAAATATAGGAATACCTGAAATAGGAATACCTGTAGGTATGACTCTGTATTCTTTTACATATGGCTGAAAACAAGTCTTCATGTTTCATCACCCCCTGGATGACTTAACGCTAGTATCCAGAATTCTTCAAATATATCAAACTTTATGAAATGTGGAACGTCTTCCTTCTTTCAATAAATCTGATGTTCAGTTATCAATACCTGTATTTGAAACAAAATCTCTGAACCCTTTTTTTTTATTAGCACTGCAGTTGCTAATAACTTTCACTGTAGGTCTTCAGCTTCCCATATTGTAGAATAAGGTTAGCTGATCCTAACTTAACAAAACCTTGTTGAAAGCATTTTAGGATTCATAACCTTTTGTAACATAACAAGTATTTCTATCTCTTTGCAACACAAATCTGATAGAATCTGAATCTTTGACTTACTTCTCCAATGTTAAGAATCTTCACAAACAAAGGATAGACAACTGAATCATAAATACTCAAGATCATACAAGATCATACAAGATCAATGATCTCTCCTGTGTAGAATCTGCTCTTATCAAACCTTCAAGACTGAATGTTTGATTTACTTCCTGAATGTCTCCAAGTGTCCATGCTTCTTACAAAGTTGTAAAACTTTTCTTCAAACAAATCCTTCAAGGAATCTGCAACTCCTACTTGAAACATAAGCGGACAAACTTCTCACCTTGAGAACTCCAAAAGCTGCAAGTTGATACTTCATAACTTTCATATTTTTTCCCGAGTGAAATGTGATAGTACCTGCTTGATTTTCTTTTGGCTAACTCCACTTTTCAATCAAGTGATAGGATCTAATGGAACACCTTTTTGAATACAAGCATGTATCCAAAAAATCAAGACAATCATAGAAAGTAGATTCTTCAACTGACTGGTACATCAACAAGATTCTGAATTTTCTGAAGTTTTCTAAAAATACTGAATATGAGGTAATCTTTTCCACACATAAAACCTCAACCCAAGTCTTCAACATCTGCTACAGAAAAACTCTTTTACCTCAAGAGTTAGATAAAGAAGAAATATACTTCTCTGCAACTTGTCATATACCAAGTAGCTCTGTATTGACACTCCAAGAATTCTTTGAGGGAACATATAAGCTGCCTGCTCAAAAGCTTCAACATAACTCATACACATATGAGTGCTTTTGTTTCTCTCGGTGCAATTCTTTATCAAATCTACTAAATCATGACCAAGTGTAATGCAAAACAAGAAACTGCTTCTTCTTTAAACAAGATGTTCTCGTAGACTTGTCTTTGGGTGTAGAGGATAAAATAGGAAAAGTATATGGAAAATATATGAGAAAAGGAAGCCTTACTTTTCTTTTGGAAATGATGGTCTTTCTTCTTCTGCATCTTTCTTCCACCTGATGATGTCAACATTTTCAAACTTCTCTTCCATACCTTTTGTTCTCTTCATCTTGGGCAAACACTCTTGACCTCTTCAAATGAACTTTTCTCTTCCTCTAGTGCTAAGAGTAAGAGATAAAACAAACATGGTATATAAATGGAAGTGAATATAGAAACATGTTTTACCATCTCCTCATATCTCTGAATCAAAATGTTGTTTCAAATGTCTGAAACGACTAAATTCACCAATCGTTGTCTGAATGATGAATTGCCCTTCTAGAGTTACCTTCTCTAGATACATTTGTGCCTTGATATCCAACCAACTTACAACAGAAAATTGGCTGAAAAAACTCATCTCATCTCTACACTTGTCTTCTTAGATGAACTTTCTTGCCATGAAAGAGATTTCTCAAAACTCTCTAGAAAAACCTCTAGATACCTGTTTTGATGTAGCCTTTAACTTTCAAATAATGAAAGCGTATAAAAACAATCCTTGAATTTCTTCAAATCTCTTCATAACTGCTCTTCTAAGATATGACCTGCAAATGATAATCTGATAGTAGAAACTGATACCTGTGATTTGATGTTGATCTGATTTCTTCATCTTCTCTAAACCATTGTTCTTCCTTGAATTTGAAGTAGTCTTCTCTTCATCAAGTCTGGGTCTTCAAACAATACTTTTGTAAAGTATTTGCATACTCTTCCAAAAATATTCGGCTGCTAACAGATCATCAACTTCGTACTCCACACTGATGAATGTAACTGAAGTGTCTAATTCTCAAATCTCTACTCATCTAGATTAAGTGTGTATGTCAAATGTCAAATGCTAGAAGATGCTTTCAAATCATATGTTGTAAATCTGGAAGTCTAGGAACCTGGGATTATGAATGAGCCTTAATGCATTGATGCCAAAGATCTAAAGTTCTGTAACCAAAACCTTAGTGCTCTGATACCAAATGTTGGAAGTGAGGTAGGCCCTTAGGCTCATGTCACAGGTCCATGGTTCCATAGGTCCAGCATACACAACATTAATTCCAGCAATCTTCCATATTGACAAAACATGAGCATACCACAACTTAATCATACAAATGATGAGACAAAGATAGAGAAAGAATAGACGACATGTGTAAGGTTTTACGTAAGCCATTGCTTACTCATAGTATCATATATACCAATGTTCAATGTACAATGTGGGAGTAAAATTCTCAACCACTCTATGTGATGAGAAATAGATGCATGAGTGAATGTACAATGTAACAAACATATTCAAATGTGTGGGCAGTAATCTGAATATACATGAGATGTGTGACCTAATAGGTTATAGAAGAGTGAATATGAGTGACTGAATGAGGAAGGATCAGTGTGAAACTAATGGTCAACAAACCTACATCTAAACTTAGGCTATGGAAGGCCCTAAGTCAGATACGTGTGTGAAAAGATCACATACTTATAAAGTAGCATGGAATGCTAACAAGATTGTTGCCGGAAATCCTCAAACTCATGTGAACACACCTTCTCAAACACCTCATAAAAATATGCATAAAGCATATAAGTACTGATTCTCTTGTACCTATGCCGAATAGGACTCCTTCTGATATGAACGCCACAGCCTCCATAAACTTCAAGTAGTACCTGTGTGCATAAAGAGAATATGTACCTGAATACTTAACATAAGATGTGAATCTTATGTTAATCACCATCTAATGTCTTTGAAGTAGCCCGATATCTTCTTGTAGAAGACAATCTTCAACCTAATATCTTCCTGTAGAAGATAATCTTCAACATCATGTAGATGGTCCCATCCAATGTCTTTGAAGTAGCCAGACATCTTCTTGTAGAAGATAATCTTCAACCTAACATCTTCTTGTAGAAGATGATCGTCAAATACATCATGTAGATGGGCGATCCTCACCATCAAGCTGCTAATAATCAAGTCTTCTTTCCATGAACAAGAGATGACCTCCTCTCCATGAGCTAGAGTGTGAGCACACCCTTCATCTTCTCCAAGAAGAATCACCAAGAAGAACTCCATAGCTGCTCCTCAACATGCTTCAAGTTAGCACCATGGTTGCCCCATGTGCTAGAAGAAACACCACCTCTACTGAGGTCCAAGCTCTAGAAAGCTTGTGTTGATCCTAGGTGAAGGATGCAAGACAATAAGCCAAGCTTCTCTTATATAGGATTTTGTGTCCCTTGAAAAGCACTCAATAAAGCACTTAATAAAGCCACGATCACTGTCCGTAATCGAGAAACGCATCCGCTGCCCGTCGTCCGTTCACGTTACAATAAAAAGCATATGAAAAGATTTCGCGCTGCGCTGCGGCCTGGAGGACTTGAACTCGGGTCGTTTGGATGGGAGGACAATGCTTTATCCACTGCGCCCACACCATTTACTTGTAGAGGTAATGGAAAGAAAAGATATACATTTTGAAAACTGGTATAAACTTTGACCAATTTCCAACCAATGAGACATTGTTTTCCAACAAATGGTACGAGAAGTTTTTTTGAAAAAAATCCATTAAAGTTTGAAAGCTAAAGTATTCAAAGGGACAAGGCATCTAAACTCAAAAGTATATTCACACACAAAACTCCAAAAGGTATTATTCTTTAGCCTCTAAACTCACCTACTACAATTATGCAAATGACATACAGAATGAAAGTCATACATCATTGATGATGAATTCAATCAGCACATCAGATAAAGAAGATCTAAAGGTATTTTAAGTGGACTCTAGATGTTCTAATCATTTGTTAGGAAACATAGAATTGATGTCAGAATCCGAAAAAGGTATTTCTAGTCATACTGTTCAAATAGGTGATAATACAAGGCATAGTGTACATTCAATTGGAAAAGTGGAATGTAGGAGTGGAGCAAATTTGCTAAAACAATGTTTTGCATGTTCCCACAATACCTAAAAACTTGATTAGTGTGGGACAAATAGTTGAAAAGTGTTCTCAAATCAGGTTTACAAATGAAGAAGTATTTGTTGGAGATCTAGAGAATGGATATAATCAGACTGTTTGTGGTAAGAAGGAAGGTGGACTTTTTACTTTAAGAGTACAAGGGAACATTGGTCAAGCTTTGCTCACACATGATGAAGGAGTCATTATAGAACTTGATCTCTGGCATGAGAGATTAGGTCACTTCAATGCAAAAGGAATTAAAGCTATGGTTGCAAATCACTCTATACTAGGATTACCAAATGTGTAGAGTCAACATATGATTTATAAAGGTGAAGCATGTCATATGGGAAAAGCACACAGATTACCATTTTAGAAGAAAGCATTCAAACATGATGGAGTACTAGACCACATTCATACAGATGTATGGGGACCAACAAAAGAACGATCTATTAGTATCTCAAGGTATTATGTTCTTTTTCATTGATGATGCTACAAGATGGATAACTCTGTATGTTTTGAAGTAAAGATCAACATTTTTTGGAGCTTTCAAGCATTTTCATGCATATGTAGAAAGAGTCACAGGTCAAAAGCTTAAGAGACTCAGATATCATGGAGGGGGAGAATACTTCTTCCAAGAGTTCAATGATTATCGCTGGAATGCAGGTATTAAGAGAGAAATAGCTTGCAAGTATACACCACAACAAAATGGTGTAGCAGAAAGAAGAAACAAGACTTTGGTTGAGTTTGCTAGATCTATGCTAAAGGAGAAGAATTGTCGAAATTATCTTTGGGCTGATGTCGTAAATACAACGACATACCTTGTGAATAGATTACTGAAAGATCCCAATTAGCTACCAGCCACTCTCCTCCCAACCTTAAATAGCCCTTGCCCTTGGCACCTCTAGAATCTTCTCTAAGGTCCAAACACTCCTCATATGGCCACTCTGAGGAGATGGAATAACCTCGAAGATCCGTGCTAGAGCCTTGGCTCCCCCGAGCTCTGGTCCTTCACCCCGCTAGGGTCCTCGACCAAATGCAGGTAGACCAATGATAGACCATGGAGGTCTAAATAAATCTAACACTCTCTTCCCCTTCTAGAGATCACTATCCTCGGTGATCAAGGAAGGAAAGTGTTTGCGAATCAGAACTTTTGATTCCCAAGTAGCATCTGTTAGTGGACAGCTAGTCCATGCTACTAAATACTCTGGTATGGAGCGACTTCTCAACTTCCGCTCCCTCTTATCAAGAACCTGAAATGGAACATCTGGCTGAGATGCCCTCTTTTCTAAAGCAATTAAACCATCTACACAATTCTCATCTCGAGAAATGTATGGTCTCAACTTGCTAATATGGAAAACTGGGTGAACTTTGCAATTATCAGGGAATTGCAATTTATATGCGACATCACTAATCTTCTTGATTATTATCCAAGGTCCACAAAATCTAGGGGATAACTTGGGTTTCTAACCCACTGTCAATGATGAACCAAATGGAACCTGTAAAAACACACGATCTCCCTCTTGAAACGTTCGTGGTGTTCGATGTCGATCTACAAATTCTTTCATCCTTTCAACAGCTTGATGGAGATTGAACTGAGCTATTTTTAAGTTAGCTTGCATATCTGTCAAAAACTATGAAGCACTCGTAGATTTCCTAGGTAATCCAATGGTAGCTAGACCATGCGGAATATATCCATAGTTCACCTCAAAAGGTGCAAGCCTAGTATTCTTGTGCTTCCAACTATTATAAGCAAATTCAACTAATGGGAGAAAATTATCCCAATCTGTTTGCTTTTCTGAAACATATGCCTGCAGCATATCTTCCAGTATCTGATTAACTCTTTCGGTCTGACCGTCTGTCTATGGATGCTCTCCACTACTCATCTTGAGTTGAACTTGTAGCTTACTGAACACGTGTTTCCAAAAAATTCCTGTGAACTTGGGATCCCTGTCTGAAACTATAGATCTAGGTAGACCATGGAGTCTAAAAATATTCTGAATAAATAGTTCCGCGACTTGCGGAGCCTCTATTGATTCCTTTGTAGGGATAAAGTGTGCCATTTTACTCAAACGATCAAACACTACAAGAATAGCATTCTTCTGTAATGGTTTCCTACGTAAACCCATTATGAAGTCCATGGAATTACTATCCCAACAATACTGTGGTATCTTCGATGGCTATAGCAGACCTGGAGAACTAATCCTCTCTGCTTTATTCACCTGACATTTAAAACACTCACTTACATAATTATTTACATCTCTGACTATCTTTGGCCACCAAAAAGTGCGTCTGATCAACTGCAAAGTTTTCTCAATACCAAGATGTCCTGCACAAGGTACATCGTGATTCTCGAAAATAACCTCTTTTCTAAACTTCCCTTCTTGGGAATTAGGCACACAAATGTTTCCCTTTCTTTTGAGCAAACCTTGCTCCACTTGAAAATTTGAGAATGCTTGATCTTTATCACTTTCTGATAACTTGTTGATTATAGACTAACAATAATCATCTTCAATCTATGAATCTTTGATCTCTTGGATTAAATCACTATCAAGAACTATGAATCTAATCTAATGCAAAATAGGAGATAATGCATGTGCAACTGTATTCATTTTTCCTTTTCTATATAGAATTTCCATATGAATCTCTTGCATCAACTCAGCCCATCTAGCCTGTCTCCCCCGAAGATCAGGCTGGGAATAGAAATACTTCAATGTGTGATGATCTGTGTATACTTTAAAAGTTGCACCATATAGATAGTGTCTCTAAATCTTCAAAGCATGAACTATTGCATGTAATTCTTGTTCATGGACAGGCCAGTTTCTATGAGCTGGAGAAAGTTCTTACTTTCAAAAGCTACTGGTCTACCATCTTGAATCAAAACTGCACCAACTGCGATGCCACTAGCATCGGTTTCTATTTCAAAAGGTTTTTGGGGATTTAACACCAATAAAATTAGGGCACTTGAAACTGCTTGTTTCAATGTGTCAAAAGCTTTCTGTTGTGCACTACTCCAGATAATTTTTTTATTATTCTATAACAAATCCGTCAATGGTGCAACTATGTGCGAATAGCTGGCAATGAATTTCCTATAGAAGCCTCATAATCCTAAGAATGATTGCAAGTGGCGCTCATTCTGAGGAATCGTCCAACCAAGGATCACAGAAACTTTCCGTGAATCCATTCTAATTCCATCTACAGAAATTATATGTCCTAAGTACTCAACCTCAGATAAACATAGCTGTGTGTTCTCTGGATTGACGTACACAGTATTGTCATCCAACATTTGAAAAACTGTACGCAAATGACATTCATGTTCTTCCAAACTTTTACTATAAACCAATAAATCATCTACAAAATCAACAAAAAACTAACCAATAAAAGGATGAAAAATATCATTCATGAGCTCATAAAAGTAGCTGGTGCATTAGTTAAACCAAAAGGCATTACAAGATACTCATAATGACCAAATCTAGTACAAAAAGTTGTTTTATGTACATCATCCTCCTTGACTCTTATGTGATGATAACCACTTTTTAAGTCTATTTTACTATATACAATAGCACCTCCTAGTGCATCCAGAATATCATCAATTCGAGGCATCGGATATCTGTGTTTTATTGTAACTTTATTTAGTGCTCTAAAGTCTATACACATCCTAAAAGATCCATCCTTTTTGAAGGTAACTCTAAAAGAAACAAGTGGTGGAATTCAATTTTCATTCTAGAAGCTAGCTGAGCCTCCATATTAGTTTGAATCTGTAAAATTAATAATTCTTTATGCTCAAAATATAAGAAATACAAATACTTACACTCTTACCATCGCAGAGGTAGATGTTCATTTGTACACCTTGACGTCCGGCTCTCCACGGATGATAATGCGGCGACCATTATGATTGAACTGATATATGTGGGTCTGAAAATCAATAGTTGGCTTCTTACTTGCATGCCACTGTTTATTGAGGACGAGATCAAATCTAGCCAACCTGGCAATCTCAAAATCTAGCTCATCTCTATAAGTCTGTATTCGGACTGGTAATCCGACAACTCGTCGATCCTAGATCTCAGATCCCTTCCCATCTACCAACTGTACCCTGTAGGTGTATGCAGATGGAGTAGTCTTCAACTTTAGTTTCTTGACTAAGGAAGAGTTAATAACATTATGTGTGGATCCTGTATCAAATAGAACTTTAACGAGATGTCCATGAACTTCCCCACTCATGAAGACCAACTCGGTGTTTGGAAATTGATACCCTTTCTGAGCAAATGGGGATAACACCACATCTAGAACATTCTTAACCTTCTTAGTCATTGTTATATTTAAGATAGATTGTTTATCTTTAGATGGAGGATCCATCTCTGTGTCTGTAGCTAGAAGATCAAAATCTGAAGGAGATGATGGAGTGGATGGCGAGGACTACTGCCTCTCCACCACCATCGCTGCAGATATCTTCTTTTTCTTCTTAGGACACATCCTGTGGATGCCGAACTAGGCATTCATAACAAAGACCCTCACGGCGAGCCTTTTCTTTCTGTTGCTGAGTCAAACTAGATCTCTGAAAAGCTTTATCTGCCATGGATGCACTTACTTTCCTCTTCCCATGACTCGAAGTCTGAATGATGTTCATCTGTCTCTTAGATGTTGGAACTGAATCTAAAGGCTTCTTGAATCTTTTCCAAGTATTCTTTTGTCCAGAAGGCTGCAATCAAGAGCGTCGTCCATCCTCCAACACCAAAGCAAGTTCTACTGCCTCATTTAGGGTGTGGCACTTCACAAATCAAGCACCTGATCAGGAATCTTCAACAAGATTTCCCTATATTTGTCTGCATACTCCTGCACTGAAATTTGTCTCTTTTGTAGGAAAAACCATGCATCTAGAGCCCTAGTACGCTCATCTGGAGGAACAAAATTATTGTAAAATATAACTTTATAGTCTGCCCAAGTGACCCGTCCTATCTTATCTTGCTCTATTTTCCTCCACCACCGATGAGCAACATCCATCAAACTGTAAGTGGCATTGCTGTATTTTTTGTTTTCATCCTCAATATTACAAAGTCGAAAACACTATTCCCACTTACTTATCCATTGCTCCACCGTATCTTCCGTCCTGGCACTAACTTGTCCATGGTACTTCGGCGGGTTTAAATCTTTCACTTGCCATCTAACATCTCTACCAGAAGAAGCCCCCACATCTATCAATGGTATTTGTGAGCTAGATGGTTCAATAAATGGAACTTCCACCTGCATAGGTGTGTCAATGGATGGCATCTCTGGTTTGTTAATTTCATGGAGGATCTTCTGAAGGGTATCCTCCATGCCTCTAACTTTAGCACTGAGATTCGTCATCTCCATAGTATAAGGTCGATCAAGCTCGACCTCTTCCATGGGAGTTACAACCTCATCAGGATTCATTCTAAAAAGAAAAACATAGAACAACTAATAAGTCATGTGAATGCAAAGAGCTAATACCAAAATAATGATATTCCTAATCGATAGGTCACTCGTGTAAAACATGAATTACAAGATGTACTCTAGATCCTCTGTCAATCCCATACATTGATCACACAACAAAACCCAAGTCCTATACAAGTCTACATGATGACAATACAAGCAACGATAATTTCCTAAAATACATCCGGCGATAAGCACCAAGTATAAATTATACAAACTAATAAATTTCCAAAAAAACTGATAAATAATCCTATACAAATTATCAATCTATTACATGTTAAATCCAAGTGATTTTTCTCTAAAAGTTACAATTTAAAGTCTTCGATAACTTCCTCTAACTTCTTATGTCAAAAAGTGCAATACCTACAAAAAGACCAGAACATTAGAAATACTTAAATATATCCAAAACTCATGTTTTTTAGTATACAAATAGCCCTAGCAGTTAGCTTTCACCTCCAAGTGAAATCAAATGAATTGGATCTATGGTCATGAATTTATGACCAAAACTCTGCAAACCTATACCTATGTATAGGAGGTTCTAAGAGTGAGACATAGCTCCCAAGATCCACTGAGAAGACCTATCAAATGAATTTCAAATTCAGTGAAATTTGGATCATTGGAACGCGTATCTAAGCCCCTATTTGTACACCAACTTGAATATCACTCTCTGACTGAGACAAACAAGCAAAATAATGTCTGCAACACCTGCATATTTTTCACTACTCAGAAATTAGACTAGAGGAAAGATTATAATCATAGACTCCTCAAATGAATTCCAAATGACTTCAAATCTCGTGAGAACTAAGATGACACATCTAAAAAACAGGTCTAAAAGCGTTTTCCTTAATTGGACATTCCATGAAAGAGAAATGGCATAATCCATACCTCTGCGCACTTCTCTCGAGAATCCGTGCAATAGGGTTTAGAGAGCTAAAATAGCCTTTACACTCCTCAAAACTTATCCAAATCATATGAAATTTATACATGTCTATTGCAACCCTATGCTCCAGCACATACCCAAATTTCATATCATTTGGAGAAGTGGTGTGAGAGAACCACCCAAGTTTCTGCACACTTGCAACAAATTGCCAGAGGAAATTCCTTGCCCAATGACCAGAGAGAATTTCACTTTTCTCTTTAGTCATACATCCAAATGAAATGAAATTTGGAGGACACAAACTAAAGTAGGTAAGCTTTGAAACCCAATAAACAACTCTCCAAATGGATATTTTCTCAAAGCGATATAACTCTGACAAGACACCCGTGTCAACATTCCAGAGGGTGTTCCAAGAAACAACAGCTCTAAAGTATTGGAATCCTTTGACCTACTAATGTAACTCCGAAAAATATAAAACTTGGTGAGTAGGCTAACAACTATATCAGGTACCATCATACAAATTTTCATGGCAATTGGATCTTCCTAAATGACTTTATGATTATCACAACATGCAATAGTACCATTTCAAGTTACCCAAACAACAAATTAAAGATACTTTCATGCTTTTTGCTATGCATTTGAGCTAACTCACCTATAATAAAACCATATAATGAAGTGATATGCATAAATATGGTTTCATGATTAATAAAAAAAATTCATGTGCAACAAATCATTCATCATGAATTTATTTATTTATAACAAGCAAATTATGCATTGGTTCTAGTTCTAACAAAATACACATAGCAAATTCTAAATGCTTAAATCAATAGAACTACATGTATATGTATATTGATTATTAGGAAAAATTATTTGGTGAGTGCATGCAAATTATTGTCCATAGATTACTAAAATCATAATTTTTTTCTTTCAATGCATACATCCACTCACTCTCTTGTAAACAACTAGTTGGAATACTAATTGTATCTTCAAATTCATACAACTAAATTTCAATGAAGAATAATAATAAATGCATTAATGAGCACCCATGTACAATTGAATATTCACTCTTTAGTCAATCATAAATGCATTCAACAAAATCAATCAATGACGAATTTCAATATCTAATGCATCCTAATAAAGTAGCTATGAAAAAGATCCTCTTCCTTTCTTTTACGTCATTTTCTATAAGAAATTTAAGATTTGACATGATTTTTAAGATCCTAAATGAAGATAAATATGAGACAAATTATCTCTTATGAAAAGAAACCATGTCCCGAAACATCTATGAAAGAAATAAGAATTCATTCATGCCTAAAGACTCCCTCATGATACTATTCAGTCAACTTCTAAGCTCTCTACAGATGTCCATATCTACTCAAAAACTATTCAATGACCTATCATTGGAAAGCTCGTGAAGCAAGGAATCCATAGCACTTTGAATTTTTGAGTTTTGATATTCCTAGCTCAAGCTATGGCCATCTTAGTGCACCTAGGTAGGAATTTCAGAAGTAAAACTGAGAGGAAAAAAACATGCTCTATCGACTTGTCTCTTTTTTACTCCTTGTATAGGCGCCAGTAGCGTGGACAGGGACATGAAGGATATGAGGTGGATTGAGTAAGGCATGCACCTGCTATCGAAGAGGTCTAGGATTCGATTCCACCAAAATCTTACCCTTCACAGCCTGAAATAATGAGGAAGAATATACTTACCTCCTCTTAGAATAGCCGACGGCGACAAGTTCCTTTTGTTCAGGTGTGCTCGCGTCCCCAAAACAGCCACGCCCACGCAAAAAAGATCCTTCGTCTTCACGCGAGCTCCACGAAGTTTTCTTCTTACTAAAACGCCTCTTCCAAGAAGATGATGATGTGGCCTCTCCTCTAAGACTTTTCCTTTTCTCACTCAAGCTCTGATACCAAATGAAAGATTCCAACTAGCTACGTGTCACTCTCCTCCCAACCTTAAATAGCCCTTGCCCTTGGCACCTCTAGAATCTTCTCTAAGGTCCAAACACTCCTCATATGGCCACTCTGAGGAGATGGAATAACTTCGAAGATCCATGCTAGAGCCTTGGCTGCCCCGAGCTCTGGTCCTTGACCCGGCTAGGTTCCTCGACCAAATGCAGGTAGAACAATGGTAGACTATGGAGGTCTAAATAAATCTAGAAATTACCATGTGAAGATCTAAATGGAATGACTCCATATGAAAGCTTGGTGGGGTAAGAAACCAACACTAGATCATTGTAAAGTGTTTGGAACGAAAGATATCAAATGAAAGATCCCAATTAGCTGCCTGCCACTCTCCTCCCAACCTTAAATAGCCCTTGTCCTTGGCACCTCTAGAATCTTCTCTAAGGTCCAAACACTCCTCATATGGCCACTCTAAGGAGATGGAATAACCTTGAAGATCCGTGCTAGAGCCTTGGCTCCCCCGAGCTCAGGTCCTTGACCCGGCTAGGGTCCTCGACCAAATGCAGGTAGACCAATGGTAGACCATGGAGGTCTAAATAAATCTAACAATTACCATGTGAAGATCTAAATGGAATGACTCCATATGAAGCTTGGTGGGATAAGAAACCAACACTAGATCATTGTAAAGTGTTTGGATCAATTGCATCTGCTTATGTTCCATCACAAGTTAGACATAAACTTGAAAAAGGTAGAAAAATATGTGTTCATTGGTTATGGTGAAAAGCAAATGGGTTACAGGTTATGGAATCCCCTAACCAAACAATTTCTTGTTTCTAGACATGTTACATTTGATGAACATAAAAGTTGGTATGTACATCAAAGTCATACAGTTGAAAAATTTGAAGAAGAGGTAAGGAGATGTGAGAAAGGAAAATCAATTGTGCAGGTGAATGAAGATGAAGACTATATGCAAGCAAGTACATCATGAAGTGGATTAACAAGAAGAAATGAAAAAGCTGCTATATTTGATGAAGAGGTGTATCCAGACACATATGAAGAATGTGAACCAAGGAGGTCACGTAGGACAAGAAGGCAACTAGAAAGTTATTCTTATGATACTTCTTGCATAACTTAGAAGAACTATACATATATGGTTAAAGATGACGAAGAACCTCAGAACTATGATGAAGCAAAAGATAAGAAGCAATGGGAAGATGCAAAGAAGAAAGAATTCGATGCACTAGAGGAGAACAAGACTTGGGAACTTGTTCCTAAACCAAATGGTAAGAAGGTAATTGGAAATAAATGAGTTTAAAGTGAAGAGCTTGGAGATGGAAGTTTTAGACAGATAGAAAGCTAGATTGATGGTGAAAGGCTATGCCCAAGCTTATGGCATAGATTATGATGAGACATTTAGTCATGTAGCTAAGATGTTAACTACAAGGACAATCATTGCTATTGCAACTCCAAAAGAATGGACTTTGAGTCTACTAGATATAAAGAATACATTCTTGAATGGATACATATCAGATGAGGTATACATGGAACAACCTCCAGGGTTTATAGAGTCAACGTTGTAGGCGTGAAAGCGACGGCTGATGGATCAGGCCAACCGCTAGAAATCACGGCGCACGCTGAGTGCTTCGAACAAGCTCAGGTGAGATTCTCAAGGGATATTAAGTTGGACCTTGCACAAGAATACAACACTTGAAAACAAGATTGTTAGTAGTAAACTACTGATTCATAACAATATTTTGATTCGATTTTTGTGATTCAAAGATGCCGACATAATTGGATGAATCTTGACTTGATATAATACAATAAAAAACAAAACAATAATGGATGTGCAATGCAATACTATCAACCATCCCTTTAAATTTTAATGTAAATAAGAAGATGATTTTGATTCGCGAAAACAACCCTCAACTGGAGTTTATAAATGGTAAAGTAGAAACGATTTCTAGTTTATTTCATCGCCATGTTTAAACCAATATTATCATTTGGGTAAGTGTCGTTAGTAAGTATTTCTAATATGTGAGCAGCCTTTTCAATACAAGGTCTCTAAGTAAAAGAGAAAAGTCGATCACTCGCTTTTGCTTAGAAATGTTGCTTCAAGTTAATATAGCGCAGATAAGTGTTTTATAGAAAAATAAATTCGAATTCAATGGTGCAAATTTCCATGGAACTTATTTTGTAGTTGATACAACTTATAGTCATGTGCCTTATATCATGAAATGGCAATAAGCTTAAGCTTTTTCGTTAACACGCGGTGATATCAATCAATATTGATGTACGCATTCTTTATAAAATATATCTATATATATTTGTTTTTATATAAACATGTCAAGTAACGAACGCAACAAAATAAACATGTCAATATAATATCGTTAAAATGAGATATAGTTTAACGGAGATTGTGTATGACAAATCAAACGAAACCGTGCAGATACTTCCTTCGCTGTTATAAGCTTTCAGAGGCGCTTCCAGAGTTCTCTACATCACGCATCAGTGAGTTTGCTGATTCAGTGATGTGAGCGCGGTTGAGAAACCATCTGAATCTAACTCTACTGTAAGTTTGAGTCAGTAGATTATGGACTAATGTTGTTAAATTTGTTGATAGAGTTAATCTACGGAACAAAGATATGATTATCTTGCACAAACTCAAGATAAATAGTTGAACAGGAACAGCGTCAAAAATGCATGAATCTTTACAACATATAGAAACTTTTTGCATGCTACTGTGCATTGAAACGTTTCAACAAGATTATTCGAATTGTAGAGGGTAATCGGAAATAATTCTTAAACAACACGAAAGATTTCCACATCATTCAAACATAAATCGTGAGGAATGTCGTTTGCAGAAATTTCGTCATCTCATCAAAGATTAGTCGCCAAAAACTCTAAACACACACATTAGAATTTTTCGGGCAGATGTGCAACTATGCCTGAAATTCATAGGAATAAAGTGATGTATAGAAAAATAACCTCTGAATTGCTAGATTAGAACGAAAACTTGGCTTTATCTGCACTCAATCAGAGCTGTTCCATATGTTCAGAGCCTTTCCTGCTAGATATCATGTGCGATACTTCTCGAAGCAGCCTGAGCAATGGCCTATCACCTCCAAGATCCAATGTCTCTCACAACCCAGTTACAACTGCCATTTTCTTTTATTGTAAGCCTTATACTTGGAAAGCGTGGAAAGAACGAAAAATCATCTAGCCATACAGAGGAAATGATCTTCCCTGTGGAGTTAGGGAAATCAGGTAGTGTAAACAGAAGAATTGCTCAATTGAAGTGCTGGGTCGACACAACGTGAATCCGAACAAAAAAACACAATGTGAATCCGAACAAAAAAAAGCAAGATCATACAGGTTTTCTATCGAATTCCTTTCCCTCAATTGAATTGTCCAATGATCAATCCTCCGATGTAACTAAGACACCCTAAATCCTAAAAGATTTCTTCGCAAAACAAAATCCTCTACCAGAGACGTAATTCTGACCACACATAAGCTCTTTACCTAAAAACAAAATGCATTTCTCCATCATACGACAGTACAATTTCATATATCATTCATATCCAACTTCGTTCCTTCGTTAACTGACAAAAGAAATCTTTCATCGTCACCTGTCTATGGGTTTAAACCTATTCAAACAGTAGGGAATAATTTATCAAAGCTAACTCTGATTTATAGACTTCAGCGTAGTGGGAAATAGCATTTACTAGAATTCGATCGCTTTATTGCACAACAGCAGATCAAAGCTAAGCATAGAAATTACTGCAGAACAAATCTACATGTTCACAATTGAATGTGAACATTACAGTTCCAACTGAAAGTATGAGAAAACTTACAAGCCTTTTTATTATGTATTCTCAATCAACTAATGGCTTCATGAATAGGCCATGCTTCATGGATTTGGCAAGATTCTTTAGATTCCAAGCATCAGCAGCATATCATGTAAAATTGCTTCAGAATTGGTCTTTCAAGACCTTTTGGTGCTTTCGAGAATTCTTTTGTCTGCTTTGGCATGAATTTCTTCAACAGAGCCCGTTTCTCATGCATCCACATGCATTTTCCCCTCACTCATTTCCTCCGTTGGCTTTAGAACTTGGCAAATCTCATCATAGTCTTGATGAAATTGATTGCGATCGCTGCCCTCTTCTCACGTCCAGAACTCCTTCTATAACTATTGCGCCTTTTTTTTTGCAGCAACACAGATATGCCACCTTCCATGTGACATGGAATTCCATGCATCCGTCATACCTAATGCACATGACACCTCTTTCACTCATGAGTCTCGCAAAGCCTTCATCACTGAGATCAAAAACTTAACCCTTCATACTTTTGTGTCAGACACTAAAAACTCCTCCTCCCAAGTCCATTGCACTCGTGCGATCTCTTTTGGGGCTTCCACATAAGAGTATTCCTCCTCGATTGATGCCATTTCCATCCGTTAACCTCTGCTAAAATCAATCAAACAGCTCACAACCTCTTTTTTTTCTCCTTCACCCTTCTTGCGTCCCCAATCTCCCCCCTTTGCGTAATACGCTAACATCCCACTTTTGCCCATCTCCACCTTTTCAAAAATCAAAAGGCATCCCCCTACTGACCCTTCGGGCGTACACTCGATGATCCCCAGCTCTCTTCGGGCATACACACAAGGACCACCAGCTTAACGACTTGAAAAACATCTCGCATGGCCCCCACAAAGACGTTCTTTTTCTACAGAACTCTGTAACGCTTCGAACAAATATGCAGAGCTATAGTTGTAAGTACGTCTCTTCTATGTTCCATCTCATCGACTGCATAATCCCCTTCCCGCGCAGAACAGCTCCGCGCCCTTTTTTGCCTCAGATCATATGCGATCACTTTCAACGGCTCAATTGTTTTGTCCCGCCATCTGAATCTTCAAATTCCCAAACTTGTCAGATGCATGTCATATATTGGCCTTCCACACAGCCTCAGCGCAGAGAAATAACAGCAGCTTAGATGTGTGTGCCCCTTCTACCAGAATTAACGTGCGCTTCCCTCTCCTCTGGAAACGCCCTTCTCTGATGATGGCCCTCGATCAGCGTGCCTACCCCCCCGAAGTCCTCCATGCAACCACCCATAGTTTTGTTGGTAGATATGCCCAGAGTAGTAAGCGGTGAGATATCTCCAGGTAGCAGCGACCGACGAGTTGTTTTTTTGTGCATGCGCAACTTCAATTCGTACTTCCGTTTTGCTCTCCATGCATCGTCCCTTCTCACATGAAGCATTCACTTTAATGGATAAAGGAATGATAACCAAAAAAAACGTTTTTCCCTGTTGAAAGGGATGAGCATAAAATACACTTTGTTGGACAAAATATGCTCCATATATAGAAAATTAAAGATGCTAATTCCCATGCTCTCAACAGTTCTCTTTCTTGGAATGGACATGAGCACAATGTTTTTCATCCTGTTGTTTCTTCTTGTTATAGCCTAACCCTGCATTGAAGAAGTATGTAGACCTTTCTTTGCATGGAAACTATACTTGGATTCTTCACCTCAGCTTCTTCACTTCAGTAGAGCTTATCATGTAGATCTGCCTCGGGGGCATACACAGGAGGCTTATAGGAGTTGCCAATGTGCAAATGAATTATCAATAGACCGAAGAATTATGAATCATCCTCTGTTGATTGGAGAGAAAGAAATCTCTCCGACAATGTATCCAAATTTTATGTGCAGGTTGAGAAGAGCACTTTATGGATTGAAGCAAGCTCTAAGAGCATGGTAGTATAGACTAGTGAAGTATCTCAATGATCTTGGATATCAAAGTTCATAAGCAGATCCAAGTTTACTCATCAAAAGATCAGAGGAAGGTACAATCTACATTTGTATTTATGTAGATGACATTATAATCACATGTACTTGAGATGAAAGAATCAAGGAGGTAAAAAGATTAGTTGAGAAAGAATTTAAGACCAGTGACTTAGGAAAGTTATCATACTTTCTTGGAATGGAAGTTACTTATACAGATCATGGAATATATGTATCACAAGAAAGGTATCTTCTGAACCTATTGAAGAAGTTTTGTATGGAAAATTGTAGAGAAGCTTCAACTCCACTTGAAGTTAATCACAAGCTCAGTGAATATGATGGTGTAGAATACAAAGATATGAGGAAGTATCAATCTCTTGTGGCTAATTTGATTGATGCTACACTAACAAGACATGATGTTAGTTATGTAGTGGAAGCTCTATCACAATTCATGCATTTTCCAAAGGATCCACATTGGATTGCAAGTCAAAGATTTCTTAGATATATCAAAGGAGCCATAAAGGAAGGATTATATTATCCTTTTACATCAGATTTGAAGTTGAGAGGCTATAGTGACTCAGACTAGGTAGGTAATCAAGATGACAGAAGATCAACACATGGATACATGACATACATTGCTGATAAGCTTGTCAGTTGCTGCTCAAACAAACAACATACAGTAGCATTATCATCAACTGAAGGTGAGTACAAAGGACTTGTAGAAGCATCTAAGGAGGTCATATGGATGCAGACATTGTTCAAAACCTTGGGCATTGATCAAGGTATCGATGGAGAGTATTTATATCCAAAAGAACAAGTTATCCTTGATTTTAGAGCACCTCTATATCAAGAATAACTCAAAACCTTAACCAATTTTGGAAGAACAATGCCAAATTATCAAACATTGAACTAACTGTGAAGAAACCAATTATTCTTAAAACTTTCCTGCATTTAATTAACACATTGACTAATCAAATGTGTAAAGTTTTCAATGAACCTTTATATAAGGTGTCTCCTAAAGTCTTCACACCTTCTCTAAGTTAAATCTGTCCAAACGGTTCAGTAGATCTTGAGATTTGCTCCAAACATTTTACCTATGTCTGAAACTATTCTTTTGTGTAGTCCACTTTGACACCTGTAACTTCTAATGCATGGTTCTCCGAAACTAGACCCTGTTTATTTAAATGCTTTTAGACACAAGTAGCTTACCTTTCAACTTAAAGAATAAGTGCTTACTTGCTTAAAACTTTACACTGTGGAGGGAGATCTCATAAAAACATTGACCATCAGGATTGCACCTATTCCTATCATCACTTTTTCACATTTACATATGTAAATGTCCCTACTTAAAATTCTTTTAGCCTGATTACAATTAAACTCTCAAAACTTGTACATAGGTGATTCAAATATAGAACTAGACTTTTACAAAAGCATTCATCAAGAATATAAATACAGAAGGAACACTTAGCAAAATATAAAGGCATAACATTTTTCTATTCAGAGAAATATTACTTTTAAATGATACTTCAAGCTCTTCTCACTTTGTAAAATCTCTCATGACTTCTAAGACTTATCACTCATCATCCCTCCTTCTCGTAGTACATCTATATCAAGTATATATAGACGTTTACATCCCAAGATGTCAAAGATACAAAGTTTTAATGAATTAATTACAATATTAGTATACATGTATATACAAGTTTTCATCTTCTGACCATGCATTAAACTTCAAGCCTCATATGTTGATCTTTGCTTCATTCGTTGACTTCAAATCTTCGTCCAAATCATCAATTAATGATTGTCTTGCACCAACAGCTCTCCCTCAACCATCAATTGCGATTTTCTCCAGCTTCTTTATACCTGCCATATCTTTGAGCCTCTCCAACTTAGGTCCATCGAAACTCTTTGTTAACATTCTACAACCTGATCTTTTGTTGAAGTATTTTTGGTGCAAGTCAACCACCAACTGATGTTTTGGATGAAGGATTAAAGTCAAGGATTGAAGAAAAGATTAATTTATAAAGCTTGAAGATAGTGCACATTCAAGAAATGAAGACTTGTATACATATGTACATTATTTTGTAGTTAGCTCACATATACCTTTTGTATGGTCATGAGCTTGTACATATATGCCTATATATATACAAGGAAAAAGTCAGGGCAAATATGCGAGAGCATGTGAAGAGAAGAATTAGAAATTTTAAGGGTCATTAGACACTTTAGAAGTGTATGAGATCTCTCTCATCACTCAGATGTAAAACTTCTCAAAAATGAAGAAATATTGCACCCGATCTTTTGCTAAGTACTCCTTCTGTGTTTAATCTTCTGTGAAATGCTTTTGTAAAAGTCTAAGTCTACAGTTGGTTGACCTCTATACAAATTTTCAGATCCTAATTGTGATCAAGCTCAGAGAATTGAGAGTAGCAACATTTACATATGTAAATGTGAAGAAGTGAAGTTGCAACAAGCGCAAAATTTGATGCTATTGTTTTTGAGAGTTCTCCTTCCACAGTATAAAGTCTTGAGCAAGCAAGCACGCATTCTTTAAGTTGGAAGGTAAGCTACGTGCAACAATACAAGGATTACGACCACCACATCCTAGAGAGATGACTCTCCTCCCAACCTTATGCCTGAATATATAGCTGCTTGAACTAATGAGGACCACAAATGTAACTAGAGTCCACAAGTGCATGTGCAATCTCCTCCACTCCTTTCATATCCACCACTAGAGTCTATTAGTGGCTGGAGTGATCTCGACCACTACTTTAGTACCTTCCACTAGAGTCCACTAGTGGTTATTGTACTGACCTCTTGAGTTAAGTCCACTGGACTCAAGTTAACTCACGTTAACTTGAGTTAGAAGGCTCTAGAGCTCTTTGGGCAAAACTCTCTCCCCATGCTCCCCATGGGAGTTGAACCCAAGACCTCCTCCTTCACAACCATGAGACTTAACCACTAGGCTAAGTGGATTACTTGAATATGACAGCACATGACTTATGCTTGAGTCTACTCTTGAGATCTTTGGTCCTACAGACGAGTGACCAAACGGTATCCGATTTCAGATCTGTCTGAAGCCATCGGATCCCTAGATCATAGACTTACTTTATTACATTCTTCCCCCCTTGGGAAAGATTTTCGTCCTCGAAAATAAAGCTATATATATAACTGTAGGCAACCCCCGAGCCTCATGTTCTAAAACTGAAAGAACATGGTCATGTTCTAGAACTGGAAGATTATGTCTCATCTCTGTGGTGGCATCCTTGCCCAAATGATTCAAAACACTATCTGGTTTTGTACTTTGATAAACTAGTCAAAGTACAAAATAGTGAATGAATAATAAAGGTGGAAAACACATATCCCTGGCTAAGTCACATTTTCTGGATGTGCGATCTAGGCACAAACATGTGAATTAGGTGGATTCAAATTACTAGTCCATTTCTGGGCATGTCTGGTGCATGGACTTAGTAATGAAGGTGAGATTCTTATCCCTTGCAAGACTCTAAGACAAGACTTTAAGAATTCTTGATTCACTTGAATTTGTTTTGGAGAACTTGAACGGTTTGATTGTCCCATACATCTAACTTTAGAAGCTTATTCAATGGTTTACTTTGATCCAACAGTTACTTGATTTTTTACCCGACTAGAGGACTACTCTGTCCCAATGAGTTGAAAAAATCCTATGTAAACTGTAGGAGAAAGTGTACCATTCCGGTGGAATCAACCATACTAACTTCACCAATTCAAATTCAAAATGAAAATTGTCCAATTTAGGACACTTTTCTCAAAGACTTTTAACTGAAAGTTCTTGGGAATTGTCAATCCAATGAGCAATTCCTAACTTCTTTATTCTAGAGTATACTGGACTCTAGGAAATGATTTATGCTATACCTTGAAGCAAAATCAAATGAATAAGTCTACTTAGACTTAGCATCTTTTGAAGATTGAAAAGGTTCTTGTACATAACATCTATCTAGGATGTTCAAGTTAGTTATCTAATTCTAACCGGCTATCCCTGGTCTTTTGCAAAAGGAATCAGATACCAGATCTGAGTCAATTCCAAAAGATTTGGAAAGCGGAAAGAGATAACTGAGACTTTGTACAACCAATTCAAACTTCGCACATACATAAACTTGCTATGAGTCAAAGTCTAGTTGACTCAGGACTTTAACTTCTCATCGATCTATTTCAATAAGATATTGAAGCATTGAGTTTATCTTTAAGAGAAATAAGCTAGCTTCTCAAAAATATTCAAAGCAAATAAAAAACATCATCCAACCACAAGATACTAGTGTGGTAACCAACATCAGTGTGGCGACCCACTGAGGTTACGCTGATGAGTTTTGTATTCAAATAATGCTTCACTTGAGACTAAGTTCAGGTCACATTCAATCTTTTTGACTCCGTGAATGCAATTCTTGTGCATTTCTTTGAGTCTTAAAAGAGTGAATTTTATCAAGTTATACTAGGAACTTGATGCTTGACTTAGTCAATTAAATCTTTAGTTGAAAAGATCAACTCAAAATCAAAGTCCAACTTCTTTCAGAAATTTATCAAATATTTCTTATCAATAACACTTAAACTTGAAGTGTTCTATGAAGATCTTGGAAGTTACTTACTTCATATCTTCAGTTTCCTTAATCTTGAAGTTACCTTGAAGTATCGTAAGATACTACTTTCATCCTTTACAAATTAAACTTTTCTTGAAGTCTTAATTCCCTTGAGGATGAAACCTAACTTCAAAATTCAAACTAGGACTAAAAGATAATCATCATCCCACGGTCCGATGTCCCATTCCATCTTTCCTACATCAATCTGAGTATAAAATCTGGTGTCCCATACCACCCTATTTTATATTCACATTAATGTGTGGGTGATTCTTATCCTAAAGTCTAAAACATCTCTTGATAGAGTACCTTATTTCTTCAATAACCTCTAACTAGATTTTCTAGGTTTTGATTCCTTCACATGATCGTCTCACAATCATGTGCTTTGCCTTGGAAACTTGAAAACCTCTTTGACAGAATATCAATCAGAATTCCAAGTTCTTGAATTTTCTCGAATTCAAGTTCAATTGGTTTACCCTTGACCAATTTTGTAGCGACAAGAGCTTTTGACTTCTTGTCTTTAGATTCCTTTCTTTACTGTTGCTTTAGGTACTTATCTCGGCCGAGACTTTTTACAGGAATCTCTCTACTGCATAAGTCTGAGCATCCGCTCATGCTTTCTGGATTTGTACCAAAATCCCTTTAAGGATAGGCAAACATTTATGTTTTGCCTTCCACAGACTTACGTACCGTTTGCACGGTTGCAGACTACATTCTTGGAATTACTTCACTCTGTTCAGACTTGGAACACCTTACTTTTCACAATTTTCCATTCGATAAATGGAACTTGAGTGAAACATTCCTAACGAAAATTTTTTACTGCCAATACTTGGGCAATCTACAAAGTAGTTCTAATCGCACGTTCTTGGACAATCATGGCCAAGTTTGATCAAATCTGGTTGATCCTTGCGACAAAATAAAGACTTAGTCTTTATCTTTGAAGATCTCTTAAACTATCTTAAGCTTTTTTGCTTACCTGCAGGATTTTAGAGATCTTTCCCTCAACTTAAGTCCAAGCATTTTCTAATGCTTTTCAGATTCCAAAGCTAAGAATCTTTGATATACGGTTAGGTTATATCACTTATTTGGACTTAAATACCAAACCTGGTGGTTAGGGATTTGCTGGGAACTACTTACTATATAACTTTTCTTGAAAGATGCTATTCTCACGTCTGGGGAGATTTTTCTTTCAAGAACTTTTTGATTCCTACCAAGGAATCAAGTAATACTAGGCTATAACTTGAAGCAGATGATTCATATTGGAATCTTTTGCTTTCCAGTCTAATGATTCATCTTGGAATCGTTTCTTTTACTGGAAAGATCTTCAAAAGGAATTCTAGACTTTTGGATAAGACCAAGACTTAAGGCTTTGCTTGTCCAAAAGATAATGCTCATTTAACTAGTGAACTCTTTCATTAGCTTATCTTTAGGAAATAGCTTAATTCCAAAGATTACTTGGCTTGGATCTCTTGTTTAAGCTTTCTTATCTTAAAGACCACCAAGCACACTTTTCTTGTCTTTAGAAAAGTGCTTTAACAAAGTCTCCATATTTGAAAACTTTCCACAAGCAAATAATGCTTGAAATTATTTACTTAATCTTATAGAAGATATTCTTGATTTTTATAAGATTCAATGCTATACCTCTTGAAGCTTAATTTTTAGGAAAGAACTTGTTTCCTAAATTGACTTTAGGAAATATCGTGATTTCCTAAGATATCTCTGTTTCAAAAATGAAAATGATTTGAATCATTTCATTAATTGTCATGTCTTTAGGAAATTACTTGAGTTAGAAGGCTCTAGAGCTCTTTGGGCAAAACTCTCTCCCCATGCTCCCCATGGGAGTTGAACCCAAGACCTCCTCCTTCACAACCATGAGACTTAACCACTAGGCTAAGTGGATTACTTGAATATGACAGCACATGACTTATGCTTGAGTCTACTCTTGAGATCTTTGGTCCTACAGACGAGTGACCAAACGGTATCCGATTTCAGATCTGTCTGAAGCCATCGGATCCCTAGATCATAGACTTACTTTATTACACTACGTATAGCTTAAGGCATTTGAATAAACGGGTTGTAGTTTGGGAGAACTATGTGTTAAAAGTTATAGGTGTCAAAGTCGACTATAAACAAGTATAGTTATTAGACATAGGTGAATTGTTAAGCTCATTTATCAAGATCTATTGAGTCGTTTGAGATGATTTAACTTGGAGAAGATGCAGAAACTATAGATGAAACTTTGTGCAAAGTTTTATCAAAATCTTTACACATTTGATTAGTCAATGAATGAGTTATGTGCAACAGACTTTCTGAGTATCTACTCACTTCACAGTTTTTCAAGATTTTGGTAATTGAGCATGGATCCTCCAAATCGGTAAAGGTTTTGAGTTAGTATTGATATAGAGGTGCTCAAACTTCAAGGATAGCTTGTTCTTTTGGAGATTAACACTCTCCATTAGTGGTATCAGAGCAGGAATCATCAAAATTGAAGAAAGGAGGAGCCCGACTATTGCAGATATAAAGAAATCAACATTTGAAGGTTCAGAAGGTGAAAGCTTGAGAAGGAGGCAAGAAGATATCAAGAAGATCAAATGGAACTTCATTCGAAGTAAAGGTAACCTTATTCCTCATAAAGGTTGAAGAATTTAATACATAGGTGAAGAAAGGATGCAGATTCTCTTCATATAGAGAAATTGGATAGAGAAAACTATCTAGCTTGGTCAATGAGGATGGAAGCTCCTCTAATGAGCAAAGACTTGACAGGTTCCATTACAGCTAAAGAAGAAAAGACACAATTCAGAGATCCTAGTGTTTCAACTAGGGATGAGTTATCAGATTTGAAGACTTGGATGAAGAAGGATGCTCAAGCAAGGAGCATTATCTACATGGGAATCAATGACTACTTGCTACCTCACACTAGAAGTCTTGAAAGTGCAAGTGATATATGGAATGCTTTAGAGGAGCATTTCCAAAACACTACAAAGTCAAGGAAGGCATCTTTGTGGGTAGAGTTTACCACATTCAAGAAGAAGGCCTCTCAATCCATTTTTGATTATGTGACAAGGATGAAGGACATTGTAGATGCATTTGGAGAAGTTGATGAAGATATTAAGGAGGATAAATTGGTAAGGCAAATCCTCACAGGTTTTAGAGGTGATGAGAAATGGACGCCATTCATTTTGCCTATTGAATTATCACTAGATCATTTTACTCGTGATTTAAATCAGTTGCTGGGACACATGCTAACCTTTGAGTAGGATGTCAAAGGTGAAGATGATAAGAGTGCAGGTCAAGCAATGTATTCAAAGGATAAGAAGAAGAATAATAGAGGGAAACAACAAGCAAATGAAGATGAAGGCACAACTAGCAAAGCTAACTTCCTAAGAGGAAGAGGACGTGGCAAAGGTAGAGGAAGAGGTAGAAGCAATAAAGATGGAGCTAAAGTTTGCTAGATTTGTGGTAAGACAAATCACTTAGCTCATGATTATTGGCATAATAATCAAAAGTGGATATAATCAGAATTTTAATTCAAGAGGAAGAGGTGGCAGAAATCAAAGAGGTAATTTCAGAGGTAGAGGTAGTAGAGGTTACTTTGGAAGAAATGCAGGTAGAGGATTCCAAAGTGAGTCCTACAACAATACCTACTACAATTATGCTTCAGATGAGAAGGAGGAATCAACCTTGATTATGAATGCAACTTGTGAAAGGAAAAGTGAAGATCAAAGAGTCTTCTACATTGACTCAAGGTGTAGCAATCACTTGAGTGGTAACATAGCCTTGATGAATGATTTGGAGAATAAGGTAACTAATCATGTAGTTCAAAGAGGTGATAATACAAAGCACAATGTGAAGTCAATTGGATCAGTGAAGGCCAAGGATGGAAGTACTCTTATGAGTAAGGTCTTCTATGTTCCTACAATTCCAAAGAATCTGATAAGTGTAGGGCAAAATGTTGAAAAAGGTTATGAAGTAAGGTTCACTAATGATGGAGTTTTTGTGGAAGACCCTAGCAATGGGTATAAACAAATTGTTTTAGGGAAGAAAGAAGGAAGACTTTTCACATTGAAGATTCAAGGTAATATTGGTCATGCCTTGTTCACTTATGGGGGACATAAGATCTATGAGTTGGATCTTTGGCACAAAAGGCTAGGACATTTCAATGAAAGAGGTATTAAGGATATGGTTAACAACGGTTCAGTGCTTGGATTGCCTAATGTTGTAGGTCAACATCTCACATATAGATGTGAGGCATGTCAAATAGGTAAGGCTCATAAGCAATCTTATTCCAAGCATGGTTTCATGTATTCAGAGAAGCTTGAATTGGTACATACAAAAGTGTGGGGACCTTCAAAGGATTTTAGTATAAATGGTTAAAGGTATTATCTGATTTATGTTGATGATGCTACCAGGTGGATCACAATATATGTGCTCAAAGATAGATCAGAGGTATTCAATACATTCAAACATTATCATGTGTATGCAGAAAGAATCACACGTCAAAAGTTGAAGAGACTAAGGTCAGATGGAGGGGGAGAGTATTTCTCTAATGATTTCAGTGATTACTTATGGAATGGAGGTATAAAAAGAGAAGTTACTCGTAGATAATCTCCTCAACAAAATGGTGTAGTAGAAAGGAGAAATAGAGCTCTTGTTTAGTTTGCAAGATCCATGATGAAGGAGAAAAATTATCCCAACTATTTGTGGGCTGAGGCTATAAATATAGCTACATATTTGGTCAATAGATTACCATGTAAAGCTTTGCAGGGTATGACACCATATGAGGCATGGTGGGGTAAGAGACCTACCTTAGATCATTGCAAAGTCTTTGGTTGTTTAGCCTATGCATATGTGCCATCTCAGTTGAGAGGACCTACCTTAGATCATTGCAAAGTATTTGGTTGTTTATCCTATGCATATGTGCCATCTCAGTTGAGGCATAAATTGGAAGCTAAAGATGAAAAGTATGTGTTCATTGGATATGATGATAAGCAGATGAGATATAGGTTGTGGAGTCCATCCACAAAACAATTCCTTGTATCAAAGGATGTTACATTTGATGAGCAAGGTACTTTGTGTGCAAGTACAATCAATATTTATGCAGGTGATGAAGAAATTATGAATCAGAAGAAAGGTAAATCAAAGGTTCAAATATTTGATGAAGAAGAGAACAATGAAGTAGAGGTTGAAGTTGAAGAAGTGCCAAGATTTGATCCAAAATGTGATGAACCAGAAACCTCAAGAAGTGGAGAACTCAAAATGTTATCAAGACACAAATGGCAACCTACAAGGTATAGCTATGGCACTTCTTTTTTGGCTACTAAAGATTATGCTTATATGGTAAAAGTAGATGAAGACCCTTCTATATATGAAGAGGCAAAAGGTAAGGGAAAATTGGGAGAAAGCTATGCAAGAAGAGTATGATGCATTGATCGAGAATGAGACATGGGATTTGGTTCCTAAACCAAATAGTCAGAAGATCATTGGATGCAAATGAGTCTACAAGACAAAGAGGTATGCAGATGGAAGTGTGTCTAGGTATAAAGCTAGACTTGTTGTGAAAGGGTTTGCTCAGACATATGGTATAGACTATGATGAAACCTATAGTCATATGGCAAAGATGACAACCATCAGGACACTCATAGCCATTGCTGCATGTAAAGGTTGGAAATTATGTCGATTAGATGTGAAGAATGCTTTTCTAAATGCTTATATTTCAGATGATGTTTTCATGGAGCAACCACAAGGATTCAAAGATGAAAGGTGTCCTGATCATGTACGTAAGCTAAGAGAGCTTTGTATGGTTTGAAGCAGGCCCCAAGGGCATGGAACCATAGACTTGTGAAGTTCTTGAAGGAACTTGGTTTTCAAGTATCTAAAGCAGATAGTAGTTTGCTTGTCAAAGCAAGTGATGATGGATTCATTTACATGTGCATATATGTTGATGATATAATCCTTACAGGTACAGATGAAAAGGGCATACAAAGCCTAAAAAAGAAAATGGAGAAAGAGTTCAAGATTAGTGATTTGGGAGACTTGTCATATTTCTTGGGCATGGAGATCTCATACACTCAACATGGAGTGTATGTAACTCAAGAAAAGTATTTGAAGAGTTTGTTGATCAAGTTTAAAATGGAAGATTGTAGGGTAGCAACTACGCCAATGGAGGTGAATAAAAAATTGGGCAGATATGGAGGAGAAGAATTCAAGGATATGAAGTTGTATCAAAGTCTAGTTGGTAGTCTTATCTATGCTACATTAAGTAGGCCTAATTTGTCATATGCACTTGGAGTGTTGTCTCAATTCATGCATTCTCCTAGGAAAGAACATTGGCTTTCAGGACAAAGCATGTTGAGGTACATTAAGGGTACACTCAAATAAGGTTTGTATTATGGTTTTACATCAGATACAAACATCAAGATATATAGTGATACAGATTGGGCAGGTAATCCTGATGATAGGAGATCATACTTGTGTTATGTGGGAGCTAAGCTAATCTCTTGGTCTTCTAAGAAGAAACGCACAGTTGCTTTATCATCTACAGAGGCAGAGTATAAAGGTATGGTTTAAGCTACAAAGGAAGTCATATGGCTAAAGACTCTTATGAATAGTTTTGACATCATTTAGAGTACACCCACTATTCATGGAGATAACATGAGTTCATTGTATTTAGCTGCTAACCCTGTTTTTCATGCCATGACTAAACATATTGAGTTTCAGTATCACTCTCTAAGAGAGAAGGTGATGGATAAGGATATTGAAGTCATACATCCTCAACAAAAGATCAAATTATAGATATGCTAACCAAAATCTTGGATGGACCAAAGCTGCAGAGATTCAAAGACATGGCCGGTATAAAGAAGATAGAGAAAACCTCAATTGATGATTGAGAGGGAGCTGTTGGTGCAATTCCACCACCAATTGATGTTTTGGATAAAGGACTAAAGTCAGGGATTCAAGAAAAGATTAATTTATAAAGCTTGAGGATAGTGCACATTCAGGAAATGAAGACTTGTATACATATGTACATTATTTTGTAGTTAGCTCACATATACCTTTTGTATGGTCATGAGCTTGTACATATATGCCTATATATACAAGTAAAAAGTCCGGGCAAATATGTGAGAGCATGTGAAGAGAAGAATTAGAAATTGTAAGAGTCATTAGACACTTTGGAAGTGTAGGAGATCTCTCTCATCACTCAGATGTAAAACTTCTTAGAAATGAAGAAATATTGCACCCGATCTTTTGCTTAGTACTCCTTGTGTGTTTAATCTCTTGTGAAATGCTTTTGTACAAGCCTAAGCCTATAGTTGATTGATCTCTATCCAAGTTTTTAGATCCTAATTGTGATTAGGCTCAGAGAATTGAGAGTAGGAACATTTACATATGTAAATGTGAAGAAGTGAAGTTGCAATAGGTGCAAAATTTGATGCTAACAATTTGGTCATTTCTCCTTCCACAGTGTAAAGTTTTGAGCAAACAAGCACTCATTCTTTAAGTTGGAAGGTAACCTACCTACGGCTAAAAGCATTTCAATAAACGGGTTGGACTTTGGGAGAACTATGTGTTAAAAGTTACAGGTGTCAAAGTCGACTGTAAAGAAGTATAGTTTTAGACATAGGTGAATTTTTAAGATCATTTCTCAAGATCTAATGAGTCTTTTGAGATGATTTAACTTGGAGAATATGCACAAACTATAGGCAACACTTTGTGCAAAGTTTTATAAAAAACTTTACACATTTGATCAGTCAATGAATGAATTATGTGCAACAGACTTTCTGAGTATCTACTCACTTCGCAG
This sequence comes from Ceratopteris richardii, assembly GCA_020310875.1. Taxonomy (NCBI): domain Eukaryota; kingdom Viridiplantae; phylum Streptophyta; class Polypodiopsida; order Polypodiales; family Pteridaceae; genus Ceratopteris; species Ceratopteris richardii. Next base: position 73,865 of record MU261611.1, read on the forward strand.
TTTTTCAAGACTTTGGTAATTGAGCATTGATCCTCCAAATTGGTAAAGGTTTTGAGTTACTCTTGATATAGAGGTGCTCTAACTTCAAGGATAGCTTGTTCTTTTGGAGATTAACACTCTTTATCAAGTATGTATGACTTCAATTTCTTTATCAATCAGCTTCGCTCTCAAGATATGATATTGGATCTCAATATGTCTAGTCCTGGCATGAAACACAGGGTTAGCAGCTAGATACAATGAACTCATATTATCTCCATGAATAGTGGGTGTACTTTGAATGATGTCAAAAATCTTCATGAGAGTCTTTAACCATATAACCTCCTTTGCAGCTTCAACGATAACTTTATACTCTACTTCTGTGGATGACAAGGCAATTGCATGTTGCTTCTTAGAACACCAAGAGATTAATTTATCTCCCACATAACATAGATACCCATAGGATGACCTCCTATCATCACGATTACCCACCCAATCTCTATCACTATATATCTTGATGTTTGTATCTAATGTGAATCCATAATACAAACCTTCTTTGAGTGTACCCTTAATGTACCTTAACACCCTTTGTCCTGCAATCCAATGTTCTTTCCAAGGACAATGCATGAATTGAGACAACACTCCAACTGCATATGACAAATCAGGCCTAATTAATGTAGCATAGATTAGACTACCAATGAGACTTTGATATAGCTTCATGTCCTTGAATTCTTCTCCTCCATATCTACTCAGTTTATGATTTACCTCCATTGGAGTAGGTGCTACCCTGCAATCTTCCATTTTAAACTTAGTTAGCAAGTTCTTCAAATACCTTTCTTGAGTCACATATACTCCATGTTGAATATATGAAATCTCCATGCCCAAGAAATATGACAAGTCTCCCAAGTCACTAATCTTGAATTCGTTCTCCATTTTCTTTTTAAGACTTTGTATACCCTTCTCATCTATACCTGTAAGAAATATATCATCAACATATACGCAAATGTAAATGAACCCATCATCACATGCTTTAACAAGCAAGCTACTATCTGCCTTAGACACTTGGAAACCAAGCTCTTTCAAGAACTTCACAAGTCTGTAGTTCCATGCCCTTGGAGCCTGCTTCAAACCATACAAAGCTCTCTTGAGCTTACATACGTACTTTGGATACCTTTTATCCTTGAAACCTTCTAGTTGCTCCATGAAAACATCATCGGAAATGTAACCATTAGAAAAGCATTCTTTACATCTAATTGACATAGCTTCCGACCTTTACATGTAGCAATAGCTATGAGAGTCCTTATAGTTGTCATCTTTGCCACACGACTATAAGTCTTATCATAATCTATAGCATATGTCTGAGCATACCCTTTCACAGAAAGTCTAGCTTTATATCTAGACACACTTCCATCTCCATACCTAGGTTTGTCTTGTAAACCCATTTGCATCCAATGATCTTCTGACTATTTGGTTTAGGAACCAAATCCATGTCTGATTCTCCATCAATGCATCATACTCATCCTGCATAGCTTTCTCCCAAATTTCCTTACGTTTCTCCTCTTCATATGTAGAAAGGTCTATTAATTGTACTTGCATACCAAGTACCTTGCTCATCAAATGTAACATCCTTTGACACAACGAATTGCTTTGTGGATGGACTCCGTAACCTATAACCCATATGCTTATCATCATAACCAATAAACACATACTTTTCAGCTTTAGGTTCAGATTTATGCCTCAACTGAGATGGCATATATGGATAAGCCAAACATCCAAACACTTTGCAATCATCTAAGGTAGGTCTCTTGGCCCACCATGGCTCATAAGGTGTCACACCCTTCAAAACTTTACATGGTAGCCCATTAACCAAGTATGTGGCTGTATTTATAGCCTCAACCCACAAATAATTAGGGCAATTTTTTTTCCTTCATCATTGACCTTGCAAACTCAACAACAGCTCTATTTCTCCTTTTTGCTACACTATTTTGTTGAGGAGATTACCTACAAGTAACTTCCCTTTTTATACCTGCATTCCACAAGTAATCACTGAACTCATTAGAGAAATACTCTCCCCCTCCATCTGACCTTAGTCTCTTCAATTTTTGTCCTAAAACTCTTTTTGCATACACATGATAATGTTTAAATGTATTGAACACCTGTGATTTATCTTTGATCACATATATGGTGATCTAGCTGGTAGCATCATCATCATAAATCACATAATATCTTGGACCATTAATGCTAATGTCCTTTGATGGTCCCCACACATCTATATGCAGCAATTCAAGATTTTTAGAATACATGAAACCATGCTTTTTATATGATTGCTTATGAGCCTTATGTAGTTGACATGCTTCACATCTATATGTCATGTGTTGACCTTCAACATTAGGTAATCCAAGCACTGAACCATTGTTAATCATATCCTTGAGACCTCTTTCTCATTGAAATGTCAAAACCTTTTTTTGCTAAATATCTAACTCAAAGATCTTATGTCCTCCATAAGTGAACGAGGCATGACCAACATTGCCTTGAATCTTCATTGTGAATAGCCTTCCTTCTTTCTTTCTTGAATCAATTTGTTTATACCCATTGCTAGGGTCTTCCACAAAAACTCCATCATTATTGAACTTTACTTCATAACCTTTGTCTACAATTTTCCCTACACTGATCGAATTCTTTGGGATTGTAGGAACATATAAAACCTTACTCAAAAGAGTGCTTCCATCCTTGCCCTTTACTGATCCAATGGATTTAACATTATGCTTTGTGTTATCACCTCTTTGAACTACATGATTACTCACCTTATTCTCCAAATCACTCATCAAAGCTATATTTCCACTCAGGTGATTGCTACACCCTGAGTATATGAAGAAGACCCTTTGAACTTCACTTTGTCTTTCACAAGTTGCATTCATAATTAAGGTTGAATCCTCCTTCTGATCTGAAGCATAGTTCTAGTAGGTATTGTTGCAGGATTGACTTTGAAAGACTCTACCTACATTTCTTCCAAAGAAACCTCTACTACCTCTACCTTTGAAATTACCTCTCTGATTTCTATTACCTCTTCCTCTTGAATTAAAGTTTTGATTGTGTCCTCCACCATTCTGATTATTATGCCAACATTCATGAGCTAAGTGATTAGTCTTACCACAAATCCGGCAAGCTTTGACACATCTTTATTGCTTCTACCTCTTCCTCTTCCTTTGCGACCTCCTCTTCCTTTGTGACCTCCTCTTCCTCTTAGGAGTTAGCTTGGATAGTAATGCCTTCATCTTCATTCAATTGTTACTTGCCTTTGTTAATCTTCTTCTTGTCTTTTGAATACATTGTTTGACCTATACTTTTATCAACATCACCTTTGACATCCTGCTCAAAGGTTAGCATGTGTCCTTGCAATTGATTCAATCAGGAGTGAAATGATCTAGTGAAAATTTAGTGGATAGAATGAATGGCTTCCACTTATCATCTCCTCTCAAACTTGTGAGAATTTGTCTTACCAATTTGTGCTCTTCAATTTCTTCATCAACTACTCCTAGTGCATCTGTAATGTCCTTGATCCTTGCTACATAAACAGAAATAGATTGAGAAGCCTTCTTTTTTAATGTAGTGAATTATGCCCACAAAGATGCCTTCCTTGACTTTGTAGTGTTTTGGAAA
>MU261611.1:82500-85000 GCA_020310875.1 Ceratopteris richardii
CATATTCTAAGCATGGTTTCATGTCTTCAGAGAAGCTTGAATTGGTACACATAGATGTGTGGGGAACATCAAAGGATCTCAGTATAAATGGTTCAAGATATTATGTGATTTATGTTGATGATGCTACTAGGTGGATTACTATGTATGTGATCAAAGATAAATCAGAGGTATTCAATACATTAAACATTATCATGTGTATGTAGAAAGAATCACAAGTCAAAAGTTGAAGAGACTAAGGACAAATGGAGGGGGAGAGTATTTCTCTAGTGAGTTCAGTGATTACTTATGGAATGCAGGTTTAAAAATGGAAGTTACTTGTAGGTAGTCTCAACAAAATGGTGTAGGAGAAAGGAGAAATAGAACTCTTATTGAGTTTGCAATATCAATGATGAAGGAGAAAAATTGTCCAAATTATTTGTGGGCTGAGGCTGTAAATACAGCTACATACTTGGTTAATAGGTTACCATGTAAAGTTTTGCAAGGCATTACACCATATCAAGCTTGGTGGGGTAAGAGACCTACCTTAGATGTTGGTGCAAGTCAACCATCAACTGATGTCCTAGATAAAGACTTGAAGTCAAAAGATGAAGAAAAGATCAACAAATGAAGTTTGAAGAAAGGGCATATTCACGAAATGAAGACTTGTATACATATGTACATTAAACTTATAGTTAGCTCACTTATACCTTTTGTTATGGTCATGAGCTTGTACATATATGCGTATATATACAAGTAGAAAGTCGGGGCAAGTATGACAAAGCACGAGATGAGAAGAATTAGAAGTTGTAAGTGTCATTAGACAATTTAAAAGTGAAGAAGATCTCTCTCATCATTCAGATAAAAAAAATTCTGAGTAGAAGAAGAAATTGCACCCGATCTTTTGTTGAGTTCTCCTTCTGTGCTTCATCTTTTGTGAAATGCTTTTTTACAAGTCTAAGTCTATAGTTGATTGACCTCCGTACAAGTTTTCAAGTTCTAATTGTAATAATGCTAAGAGAATTAAGAGTAGGAACATTTACATGTGTAAATATGAAGAAGTGAAGTTTGCAACAGGTGCAAATCTGATGCTAATGTTTTGGTCGGTTATCCTTCCACAATGTAAAGTTTTGAGCAAGCAAGCACTCATTCTTTAAGTTGGAAGGTAAGCTACCTATGGCTAAAATCATTTGAATAAACAGGTTGTACTTTGAGAGAACTATGCATTAAAAGTTATAGGTGTCAAAGTCCAGTGTAGAAAAGTATAGTTTTAGACATAGGTGGATTGTTTGAATCATTTCTCAAAATCTACTCAATCTTTTAACTTGGAGAAGGTGCAAAATCTCCAAGCAACAAATTGTGCAAAGTTTCATAACAAAATTTACACATTTGGTCAGCCAATGAGTGATTTATGTGTAGCAAACTTTTTTGAGTAGCGACTCTCTTTGCAGTTAGTGCACATTTTGATAGTTTGGCATTGGTCTTCCGAAATTGATCAAGGTTTTGAGTTATTGTTGATATAGAAGTGTTCTAACATCAAAAATATCTTCTTCTACTGGAGATTAAAACTCTCCATTAGTGGTATCATATAGAAGAAAGGAGGACCCCGACTACTGCAGTCATATAGAAATCAACATTTGAAGGTTCAAAAGGTGAATGATTAAAGGGAAAGCTTGAGAAGGAGGTCTCAAGCTATCAAGAAGATCAAAAGGAACTTCATTCAAAGTAAAGGTACACTTATTCCTCATAAATCTTCAAGAATTTAATACACAGGTGAAGAAACGGATGGGAGATTCTCTTCATATAGAGAAATTGGATAAAGAAAACTATTCAGCTTGGTCAATGAGTATGGAAGCTCATCTCATGAGCAAAGACCTGATAGGTTATAACACAGGTAAAGAAGAAAAACCAGAATTTAGAGTTGCTAGTGTTCCAACTAGGGATGAACTCTTAGATTTGAAGACTTGGATGAAGAAGGATGCCTCAAGCAAGGAGTAAAGAAGTGTCAAGGTTTGATCCAAAATGTGATGAACGAGAAACTTCAAGAAGTGGAAAACTTAGAAGGTCATCAAGACACAAATGGCAACCTACAGGGTATAGCAGATGAAGACTCTTCTACATATGAAGAGGCAAAAGGTAAGGAAAATTGGGAGAAAGCTATGCAAGAAGAATATGATGCATTGATCGAGAATGAGACATGGGATTTGGTTCCCATACCAAAAATAGTGAGAAGATCATTAGATGCAAATAGGTTTACAAGACAAAGAGGGATGCAGATGGAAGTGTGTCTAGTATAAAGCTAGAATTGTTGTGAAAGGGTATGCTAAGACATACCGTATAGATTATGATTAGACCTATAGTCCTGTGGCAAAGATGAAAACCATCAAGACACTCATAGCCATTGCTGCATGTAAAGGTTGGAGATTATGTCAATTAGATGTGAAGAATACTTTTATTAATGGTTTTACTTTAGATGATGTTTTTTATGGAGCAACCACAAGGGTTCAGAGACAAAAGGTATTCA
>MU261611.1:92500-95000 GCA_020310875.1 Ceratopteris richardii
GAAGTACACTTGAAGAAGAAGGTGCTTCATCAAAGAGGAGAGAAGTGCAACACAAGGGATTGCTTGACAAGGTAACCTCTTTATCATAATCTCATTTCAATGGCAGATTTGGGGCAAAAAGTGGAGTTGTTGGACAAGGACAACTACCAACCTTGGAGGTTCAGAGTTACAAATTACCTCATGGGCAAAGGGCTATGGTCCATAGTGAATGGAGAAGAAGAAAGGCCTGATGTAGACCTTGAAGATGCAACCACTACCAATGCACAAAGGAAGGAGCTCAAAGAGTGGGAAGAAAGGAATAGAAGAGCAATGTTTCTCATATCTCAGGTAATTTCTAATGCTATGGTTGGTCATATACAAAATTTTGATAATGCCAAGGATGTATGGGATGCTTTGGAAAAGGTTTATGCAACCTCTACAAGAGCTAGGAAAATGCAACTAAAAAATGAGCTCAATACCATGAAGAAAGGTAATAGCCAAAGTGTGGTTGAGTACACACTCAAAATCAAGGATCTAAGGGATCAATTAGCATCAGTGGGATGCAAGGTTGATGATGAAGATTTGGTTCAGGTCACTCTCAATGGATTGAGAGGAGAAGACAAGTGGAAGCCTCTCATTACCACTATCCTCTATCGAGATCCACTTCCATGCTTAGAAGACCTCATTCCTCACTTGGTGGCTGAGGAGGCATCATTTGGAGATTCATCCAAAAGCAAGGACACTCATGGTCAGGTCCTATACTCTTCAAGAGGCAAAGGGAGAGGTGGAAGAAGAGGAAGAGGAAGAGGCTACAACAATCAAGGCAACCATCAAAGCAAAGAAGAAGGAGAAAGCTCAAGTGACTCTACATTCCAAGCAAAGGCAAGAGGTAGAGGCAAAGGAAGAGGAGGCTACAACCCCCACAAAGGTATGATTTGCTATAATTGTGGTAAACCAAATCATATAGCTTCAGATTGTAGATATAAAGATGGTAAATACACTCAAAGAAAGCAAGGGAACTATGCAAATGCTTCAAACAAGGAAACAGGTAATGATCAATTGCTTGCTATGAGACATGGTTATTCAAAGGATGCTAAATATGATACCAAATGGTACATAGACTCAGGGTGCAGCAATCATATGTCTTGTGAGGGTGATATATTCACCAATTTGCAGGTTCCAAAGTCCAAAGGATGTGTGGAGACAGGTGACAACACCGAACATGTCATAGAGCACATTGGAGATGTAAGAATTGGATGTGACAAATCAGCCAAGGTGCTTGAGAAGGTATTGCATGTTCCATCTATTACTAAGAACCTTATTTCAGTAGGGCAAATGGTAGAGAAGGGTTTGCAGGTCACCTTCAATGACAAAGGATGCTTTATAAGGAATCCTAAAGATGGAAACAAGCTTGTTGCTCAAGGAAGAAAAGAAGGAAGAATGTTCACCTTGGATGTGTCTCCTAATGCAAGCAAGGTATGCTTTGTTATGATTGGTAATCAAAGGATTGCTGAAATTGACCTTTGGCACAAGAGAATAGGCCATGTCAACATTCCTAAGCTAAGGAATATGAGCAAGGAAGAGCTTGTAAGAGGGCTGCCCATGTTTGAGAACAAAGAGCTTCATGAATTTTGTGATGCATGTCAACTAGGGAAGCAAGCAAGACAACCATTCCAAAGGAGCACACATAGGGCTGCAAATCTCTTGGACCTCATCCATACTGATGTATGGGGACCTTCCAAAGAGTCATCCTTGGGAGGATCAAGGTATTTTGTTACATTTATTGATGATTATTCTAGAAAAGTTTGGATATACATCATTAAAGAAAAATCAGATGTGTTCTCTATGTTCAAGAGGTTCAAACAAGAGGTTGAGAAGGAGACAGGTAAATATATCAAAGCCCTAAGGTCTCATGGAGGGGGAGAATACTTCTCCAAAGAATTCAGCTCTTATTTGTATGAGAATGGTATTAAAAGGCAATTTACATGCAGGTATACCCCCCAACAAAATGGGCTGGCTGAAAGGAAAAATAGGCACATTGTTGAAATTGCAAGGTGTATGATTAATGAAGCACACATGCCATTATTTTATTGGGCTAAGGCTGTTTATACTTCAGTTTATTTGATGAATAGGGTACCTACAAGTGGTGTGCATGAGTTGACTCCAAATGAGGCCTACTATGGTAAGAAACCAAGTGTGGAACATCTCAAGGTTTTTGGATGTACTTGCTATGTGCACATTCCACAAGAGGTAAGATCTAAACTTGATGCAAAATCTGAAAAATGTGTTTTCATTGGCTATTCTACTGAGCAAAAGGGGTACAAATGCTATAACCCTTACACCAAGAAGTTGTATGTATCAAGAGATGTGGTATTTAATGAATTGAAACCTTGGTATGTAGACAAGGGAAAAGAAAAGGTAATAGATGATGACTTGGATGATGTATCAGTTTGTGGTAAAGGTGATATGCAGGTTGAATCAACTCAAATGAGTGGGCCTGAGGCTTCAACATCAAGATCAG
>MU261612.1:0-22500 GCA_020310875.1 Ceratopteris richardii
ATCTATCTATATATCTATCTTTCTATCTATCTATCTATCTATCTATCTATCTATCTATCTATCTATCTATCTATCTATCTATCTATCTATCTATCTATCTATCTATCTATCTATCTATCTATCTATCTATCTATCTATCTATCTATCTATCGATCTATATATCTATCTATCTATTTGTCCGTCTGTTTGTCTATCTATCTATCTATCTATCTATCTATCTATCTATCTATCTATCTATCTATCTATCTGTGTATCTATCTATCTATCTATCTATGTATCTTTCTTTCTTTTTATCTATCTATTTATCTATCTATCTATCTATCTATCTATCTTTCTATCTATATATCTATCTATCTATCTATTTATCTATCTATCTATCTATCTATCTATCTATCTATCTATCTATCTATCTATCTATCTATCTATCTATCTATCTATCTATCTATCTTGTTGGGAAAGATGGATGGATGCTCCAAGAGATTGAGTAGGTACTGCTAAAACCTGCTTTGTACCAGCCCTCTTTTGCTTCAGGCTTGATAAGTGGACCTCCTTAGCTTTCTAATGACACCATAAAATGGCCTATGTACTTTGGAAATGATGTGTGCAATGATTGAATCAAAACAGATAAATTTGAAACTCACAATCTCAAGAAAACCTTCTATTTATGTCTTGACACCTACTGAATCTTTTGCTCAGTATGACCAGCACAATAGGAATTGGAAACTTCCTTTTAGGGTTATCTAATTTGCTTAGCAAGGTAACTATTACAAGTGGAATGATGTAAAAAATAAACTATGCTAAGAGAAATCGATCTAGCAAGTAAGGCTATACTCCCGATTTTTTAGGACTATAGGAGACATTGACTAGTGATCACCTCGACGAGATTTTCTCTGAAATGGCTAAATAAAATCTCCTAAGATTTTGGTAGCATTTAGACAACTTCAAGGGGAATCCACAAACTTTGAATCACTGAATGTGGTGAAGAATTGACCAAGATATGCACTCCGCAAGTTGACAGACTTTTGAGTAGTATGACAGAGAACTCAGAAATGAACAATGTGAATGTATGTATTAATGAACACTTGTATACAAATCCATTGGCATGAAAATCATTGCCTAATGGTGTAGATAGGTTTGAGCTGGAGTGTAGGCCTCACACACACTTAGAATCAGTAGTGAGAAGCTCGGAAAATGATGAGTTCTACCCGTGACTTTTCCATGACCATTTTTATAGAGAATGAGTAAAAATTTGAATTCAAATTCAAACTTTTGGCTTCCTATGATCAAGCTCCTATATCCTAGGAGGTATTCTTTCAATCAAAGAGCTAACGTTTTCCGAATCCTTTTGGTTCTTGTTTACAAATATTCTAAGTCAATTTGAGTTTTACAAAGAGATAAAGTGGTAATTAACCACTAGCAATAGTTCCTATGCTTCTTCATCGGTGTATAGACTTCAATGCATCTAGCAAGCCAAATGTGTAGGCTTGTGAATTACACCAACATCTCCCCTCAAGCCAACAATTTTGGCTTGGTCTTCATCTTAATCTTCATGTATATCTTGCAATCCAATCATTGCTTTGAATCTGCAAAGTTTGGTTCCATCCAAAGCTTTAGTCAACAAATCTGCACATTGCATGTTGGTTGATACATAGGTCAGTTGAATATCCTTGCTTATCAACTTCTCTCTCACATAATGGTAATGGACCTCTATATGTTTGGTCCTAGCTCTGTGATATATTTAGGTAGTGATGTGTGTGAACACTCTAGGACCGCTGGGGCACTTTTTTCCCTCTTTAGGAGGTTTTTTTCCCCCGGCTTGTATATACGCCGATTGCCCTAATGGGCTACTTATCTTTGTACATTCTCTAGTAATACATTCAGTCTTGTGTGTTGTGCTCCAAGCTTCTTCTTCTTCCTTGTGCTGTTCGCATGCTTCCGCAGACGTCTATCTCCAACAATTGGTATCAGAGCAGGTCGTCGCTTCTTCTAGCGCCGTCGACACTCCTCCGTTTGCAGTCTCAGATTCGCACGAAATTTGGTGAGCATAGTCAGGGTGTTTACGAGATCAAACAGCTTTGCTGTGTGGTGCCGAAATCGCGATCTGAGCTCGTTTCGGCCTCCGAACGCACTATCGCAGCGTTTGTGCAGGCTATTTCGTCCTTTTGTGCCAAAGGTATATACCAGTTTCTGTTCGCCAGTTTAAGCGTCTCGAAGTCTGCTACAGGTCTAGCAGAACTCGTTTGGGCAGTTCTGTTCAACTTTTTGAGATATAGTCAATTTTCTGCATCAAGGTATTTTAGTCACCGGCCATGGCTGAAAGCAGTGATGTATTCCGTATGTTGGCTGTTGAGGATAAGTTGGATGGTACCAACTACCCATTATGGGCTTATATGATGCGACATGTACTGGTTGCAAAAGGATTGTGGAACATTGTGCAGGGTGTTGAAAGACGTCCTGTTACACCTGTAACGACAGGTACTGCAAATACAGGTGTTGGAGCTGATGAAGATGGTGTCGAAGATGATATTCTGCAGATTCCTGTTCGTGCTGCTGTTTCTGTTGCACCTACTGTAGAGCAGATTCGTTGGGATGGCAGAGATGCCCAAGCACATGCATTGATAGCCTTGTCTGTCAAACGTGCCATTATTCCTCACATTCGCTCTTGCAGAACAGCAAAGGATGCTTGGGATACACTTAGCACTTTGTACCAGGCTAGGAATGAGGCTCGTGTTGCTTACCTCCGAAAACAGTTGGAGAGTGAGCACATGAATGAAGGTGATTATATGGACAGTTTTCTTACAAAGATCAAAGACCTGAAGGAACAATTGATTTCTGCTGATGAGGTTATACCAGATAGCTCACTTGTGCAGACTGTTCTGAATGGTCTTCCTGATTCATATCAGAGTTTTTTCCTCTACTCTTTCGGTTGATGATGAAAGGCAATCCGAATGCCTTGTCATTTGAGGAATTAGTCTCTGTTCTGTTGCAGGAAGATCTAGTCCAGGCAGAACAGGTCCATTATGCGTGTTGCAGATCAAGCTTTCCTGGCTAGTCAGAAGGGCAAAAGGAAAATGGAGCTCTTCTACTAGTAAGCAGAAATCTGCAAATGCTGCACAATCGAAGAACCAGGATAAAGATGAAAAGAAATCAGAAAAGCAGAAATTGTTTCTGCAAGTACTGTAAAGGAAATGATCATATTATAAAGAACTGTCCAAAACTGGCTGCTAAAGAGGCAAAGAAGAAAGAGGCTGGAATGGTTGTTGCAGAGGCCTCTACACCGAAAACAGAGTCTGCAAATCTTGTGCAGGAAGAAGAATGGGCATTTACTACTGTCTGCAGTTTTGACCCATCTTCTCATAATCAGTGCATGTCTGCAGTAGACTCAGATGTTTGGTACTTTGACAGTGGGGCGACCAAACATATTACCTCGCAGCGCAGTTTCTTCTCTTCACTCGAGCCTGCCCCTATAGGGAATACTGTCACATGCGCCAATAACTCCTCTTATCCTATATGGGAGTTGGTAAGATCATTCTGACTACTGCTGATGGTAGTTCTTTCACTTTGTCAGATGCTTTATTTGTGCCAGGGATCAAAAAGAACCTGTTATCAGTCTCTGCATTAGCCAAGATTGGCTTGGTTGTGAAATTTGTTGATGACAGGTGTACAGTCCATGATCTCTCAAATGGCGATGTGATTATTGCTTCTGGCATTTTATGTCGTGGGCTGTATAAGCTCATTAGGACCTATGAAAGATCTCTGAATGATTCGGCATGTGCAGTTCATGATTCTCAGGCTATGTCAGATGCAAAGCTTTGGCATGCACGATTTGGTCATCTGAATTTTGCTAGTTTGTTACGCCTGCAGAAATCTGAAATGGTGTCCTCTTTGCCCAAACTTGAGGCACCTGGAAAACATGTTTGCGAAGGCTGTATTTTGGGCAAAATGCAGCGTTCTTCCTTTTTCCAAAGATGGTTCAGTTCAGGCTACGCAGAAATTGCAGCTTGTACATAGTGATGTCTGTGGTCCTATGTAGACACCCTCTTTTGGAAATTACCTTTACTTTCGTGACTTTCATTGATGATTTTTTCCAGGCATGCATGGGTATATCCACTCAAAGCAAAGTCCGAAGTGTTCATGTGCTTCAAACAGTTTTTGGTTTTGGCTGAAAATCTATCAGCATGTAAAATGGGCACCCTTCGTTCTGATCGAGGGGGGGAATATATGTCTTCAGATTTTAATGCATTTCTGGCTGAACGTGGGATAAAACACCAGTGTACAGTGCCGTATACACCTCAACAGAATGGAGTTGCTTGAACAAAAGAACAGGTCACTCATGGAGATGGCGAGGTGCATGGTCAAAATTCACGCTTTACCACATAGTTTCTGGCTTGAGGCTGTCATGTGTGCAGCATATGTACTGAACAGGTGTCCCACTAAAGCGTTGCAGTCTATCACTCCATATGAGGCTTGGCATGACCGCAAGCCATCTGTTTCTCATCTGCGTGTTTTTGGTTGTTTGGCATATGCATTAGTGCCTGAACAACATCGCAGAAAATTGGATGATAAGGCAGTAAAATGTATTTTTGTTGGGTACAGTTCTGAAAGTAAAGGCTATCGTCTGTATCATCCATAGACTAAACGCATTCTGGTTAGCCGTGATGTTGTCTTTGTGGAAGATGCTATTCAACCATTGCTTTCATGTACTAAGGAGAAATCTGTTAGCTCCAAAGACATGTATGATACTTTGATGCCTCTTTTTATAGGTGGACAGGCTAGTGCTGGTCCTAATGAGGCAACTTCTCAACCTTTGCAGGTTTCATATGATGATGCAGATCATTCCATTTCTGATGCAGATTTACATGATGCACTTGTTGATGAGAGAGCTGATATTGAGCAGGCAAAAACTATGCCAAAATGGCTGGTGCAGACTTTGCGTGACAGCAAATTAGATGCACCTTTGTCATATCGTACTCGTTCAGGCTCTCATAGTGCCTCCTTTGTTGGTGCAGATCAATCACCAATTGAAGATTTGAAGCAAAGAAGGTGGATATATTCACAAGAGTGAAGGACATGTACACATATGTACATTAGTTATGACATAGGTTACATATACTTATGCCTTGATAAAAGTTTGTACATAATTACCTATAAATACTTTTGAAAAATGTCGGGGCATTGTTAGAAGACAATGAGAGACTATGTATGAGCATAGGAATAGAGAAATAAGTGATTGTAAAGGTCAGTAGATACATGAGAAGTGAAGGGAATTCTCTCTCTCATTTTTCAGTTGTAGTCTTCTTCAGAAATGAAAGAAATCTTGCGCCCGATCTTTTCGAGTCTGCTCCTTCTGTGGTAAATCATTTGTGAAATCCTTTTGAGGATATCTAATTTGATAGTTGATGAGTTTGTGACCAAAATTTTAGAGTCTAATTGTAAACAGGTTAGGAGAATTATCTGTAGGAACATTCATATGTGTTGAGTGTTCACAGTCTCCTAAAACAGGCGCAGTTTTCGAGTCCAAAGAAATGAGTAGTGCTCAGTGCACAGTGTAAAGTTTTATACATGTGATAGCTCAAAATCTAAGTTGAGAGATAAGCTATCTACAGCCAAAAGGATTTGGCAAAACGGGTTCGACATTGTGAGAACCAAAGTTAAGAAGTTAGGGGTGTCAAATCGACTTCTCAGAAGTACAGATTTGGACATAGGTAACTTGTGAAGTTGATTTCTCAAGTTATACTAAACATTTAGGAGAACTTTAACTTGGAGGAGGTGCGCAATGTTTAGGCGACACTTCATACAAATTTTCATAGAAAACTTTAAAGGTTTGATAAGTCAATGAGAAGAATTGAGCAGCAGATTTTCTATGTTTCATCTTCTTCACAGAAACTTTCAATTTTGATAATTTGAAGATTGGACCTCTAATTGGTAAAGGTTTTGACTTACTCTTGGTATAGAGGAGCTCTAATCACAAGAGTAGGTTGTTCTTTTGGAGATTAACACTCTCCATCAGTGGTATCAGAGCAGGAGACATCAAAATCAAGAAAAGGAGGATCCCGACTGCTGCAGATTCAAGAATTTCAACAATTGAAGAGCTAGAAGGTGAAAGTTTGAAGGCAAAGCTTGAGGAGGAGACCATACAACATCAAGAAGGACAAAAGGAGTCTAATTCGAAGTAAAGGTACACATATTGCTCATAAAGGTTGAAGTTTTCAATACACAGGAGGACACAAGATGGGAGATTCTCTTCAGATAGAGAAATTGGATAGGGAAAACTATCCTCCATGGTCAATGAGGATGGAAGCTCATCTTATGAGCAAAGATTTAATAGCCTACATCACAGGTGAAGAGGAGAAGCCAAGTTTCAGAGATCCTAGTGTTCCAACTAGGGAAGAGTTAGCAGATTTGAAGAATTGGATGAAGAAAGATGCTCAAGCTAGGAGCATTATATATATGGCAGTCAATGATTACTTGTTGCCTCATATTCGAGGTCTTGAAAGTGCAACTGATATTTGGAATGCTTTGGAGGAGCATTTCCAGAATACTACAAAGTCAAGGAAGGCATCTTTATGGGCAGAGTTTACAACCTTCAAGAAGAAGGCTTCTCAATCTATTTCAGACTATGTAACAAGGATGAAAGACATTGCAGATGCATTAGGAGCTGTTGATGAAGACATTGAGGAGGATAAATTGGTAAGGCAAATTCTTACAGGCTTAAGAGGTGATGACAAATGGAAGCCATTCATTTTGTCTACAGAGTTATCACTTGATCATTTCACCCCTGATTTAAATCAGTTGCTAGGTCATATGCTAACATTTGAGCAGGATGTTAAAGGAGATAGTGACAAGAGTGCAGGTCATGCAATGTACTCAAAGGACAAGAAGAAGAATAGCAAAGGAAAGCAACAACCAAATGAAGATGAAGGCACAACTAGTCAAGCCAACTTCCTAAGAGGTAGAGGAGGTGGCGAAGGTAGAGGAAGAGGCAGGAATAACAAAGATGGAGGCAAAGCTTGCTGGATTTGTGGTAAGACAAATCACTTAGCTAATGATTGTTGGCATAATACTCAGAATAATAATGGATATAATCAGAACTATAACTCTAGAGGAAGAGGAGGCAGAAATCAAAGAGGTAATTTCAGAGGCAGAGGTGGTAGGAGTTACTTTGGAAGAAATGCAGGTAGAGGATTCCAAAGTCAACAATACAACAATACCTACTACAATTATGCTTCAGATCAAAAGGAGCATTCAACATTAATAATGAATGCTACTTGTGAAAGTCAGAGTGAAGATCAGAGAGTCTTCTACATTGACTCAGGGTGTAGCAACCACCTGAGTGGTAATATATCTTTGATGACTGATTTGGAGAATAAGGTGTTTAATCATGTTGTTCAAACAGGAGACAACACAAAGCATAATGTGAAGTCAATTGGATCAGTGAAGGCTAAGGATGGTAGTACCTTATTGAGTAAGGTCTTGTATGTTCCTAAAATTCCTAAGAATTTTAGGACAAATTGTTGAAAAGGGATATGAAGTAAGGTTCACTAATGATGGAGTATATGTGGAAGACCCTAGTCAAGGGTATAAACAGATTGTTTCAGGGAAGAAAGAAGGAAGACTATTTACATTGAAGATTCAAGGCAATATTGGTCATGCTATGTTCACATATGGAGGACATAAGATCTCTGAGTTAGATCTTTGGCACAAGAGGCTTGGACATTTCAATGAAAGAGGTATTAAAGACATGATTAATAATGGTTCAGTGCTTGGATTGCCTAATGTTGCAGGTCAACATATGACATACAGATGTGAGGCATGTCAATTAGGTAAGGCTCATAAGAATTCTTACTCCAAGCATGGTTTCATGTACTCAGAGAAGCTTGAATTGGTACACACAGATGTGTGGGGGCCATCAAAGGACTTCAGTATAAATGGGTCAAGGTATTATGTGATTTATGTTGATGATGCTACTAGATGGATCACTATTTATGTGATTAAAGATAAGTCAGAAGTGTTTAATACATTTAAACACTATCATGCATATGCAGAAAGAATTACAGGACACAAGTTGAAAAGACTAAGGTCAGATGGAGGGGGAGAGTATTTCTCTAATGAGTTCAGTGATTATTTGTGGAATGCAGGTATAAAAAGGGAAGTTACTTGCAGGTACTCTCCTCAACAAAATGGTGTAGCAGAAAGGAGAAATAGAACACTTGTTGAGTTTGCAAGATCCATGATGAAGGAGAAAAATTGCCCTAATTATTTGTGGGCTGAGGCTGTAAATACAGCTACTTATTTGGTTAATAGATTACCATGTAAAGCCTTGCAGGGTATGACACCATATGAGGCTTGGTGGGGTAAGAGACCTACCTTGGATCATTGCAGAGTTTTTGGATGTGTGGCATATGCTTATGTGCCATCACAATTAAGGCACAAGTTGGAGCCTAAAGCTGAAAAATATGTTTTCATTGGTTATGATGACAAGCAAATGGGCTATAGATTGTGGAGTCCATCTACAAAGCAATTCATGGTTTCTAAAGATGTGACATTTGATGAGCAGAGCACTTGGTATGCAGGTACAATTAATATCAATACAGGTAATGAAGAAGAAGTGAGCCAAAGGAAAGGTAAATCAAAGGTTCAAATATTTGATGAACAAGAGAATAATGAAGTGCAGATTGAAGTGGAAGAAATACCAAGATTTGATCTTGGAAGTGTGTCTAGATACAAAGCTAGACTTTTTGTCAAAGGGTTTGCTCAGACTTATGGTGTTGACTATGATGAGACTTATAGTCCTGTGGCAAAGATGACAACCATCAGGACACTTATAGCTATTGCTGCATGTAAAGGTTGGAAGTTATGTCAACTTGATGTGAAAAATGCTTTTCTGAATGGTTATATTTCAGATGATGTGTTCCTGGAGCAACCTCAAGGGTTCAAAGATAAAAGGTATCCAGATCATGTGTGCAAGCTCAAGAGAGCTTTGTATGGCTTGAAGCAGGCCCCAAGGGCATGGAACTATAGACTTGTAAAGTTCTTGAAAGAACTTGGATTTCAGGTGTCTAAGGCAGATAGTAGCTTGCTTGTCAAAGCAAGTGATAATGGTTTCATATACATGTGCATATATGTTGATGATATAATCCTTACAGGTACAGATGAAGAAGAAATACAAAGACTCAAGAAGCAGATGGAAAAGGAATTCAAAATAAGTGACTTGGGAGACTTGTCATACTTCTTGGGCATGGAGATTACATATACTCAACATGGAGTATTTGTGACCCAAGAAAGGTATTTGAAGAACTTATTAATCAAGTTTAAAATGGATGATTGCAGGGTAGCACCTACACCAATGGAGGTGAATCACAAATTGAGTAAGTTTGGTGGTGAAGAGTTCAAGGACATGAGACAATATCAGAGTCTGATTGGTAGTCTTATCTATGCTACTTTAACTAGACCTGATTTATCATATGCAGTAGGGGTTTTGTCTCAATTCATGCATTGTCCTAGGAAAGAACATTGGATTGCAGGTCAAAGAGTGTTGAGGTACATTAAGGGTACACTCAATGAAGGTTTGTATTATGGGTTTACCTCAGATACAAATATCAAAATCTATAGTGATGCAGATTGGGCAGGTAATCCAGATGATAGAAGATCTACTTTTGGATACATGTGTTATGTGGGAGATAAACTTATCTCATGGTGTTCCAAGAAGCAACATACAGTTGCTTTGTCTTCTACAGAAGCAGAATACAAAGGCATGGTTGAAGCTGCAAAGGAAGTGATTTGGCTCAAGACCTTAATGAAGAGTCTTGACATTGTGCATGGGATACCAATTTTATTTGGAGATAACATGAGTTCATTGTATTTAGCTGCTAATCCTGTTTTTCATGCCAGGACCAAACACATTGAGATTCAGTATCACTTTCTAAGAGAGAAAGTGATGGACAAGGAGATTGAAGTCATACATACTTCAACTAAAGATCAAATAGCTGATATGCTTACAAAGAGCTTGGATGGACCAAAGCTACAGAAGTTTAAGGATATGGCAGGTATAAAGAAGAAAGGAGAAACCTCAATTGATGATTGAGGGGGAGCTGTTGGTGCAGATCAATCACCAATTGAAGATTTGAAGCAAAGAAGGTGGATATATTCTCAAGAGTGAAGGACATGTACACATATGTACATTAGTTATGACATAGGTTACATATACATATGCCTTGATAAAAGTTTGTACATAATTACCTATAAATACTTTTGAAAAATGTCGGGGCATTGTTAGAAGACAATGAGAGACTATGTATGAGCATAGGAATAGAGAAATAAGTGATTGTAAAGGTCAGTAGATACATGAGAAGTGAAGGGAAGTCTCTCTCTCATTTTTCAGTTGTAGTCTTCTTCAGAAATGAAAGAAATCTTGCGCCCGATCTTTTCAAGTCTGCTCCTTCTGTGGTAAATCATTTGTGAAATCCTTTTGAGGATATCTAAGTTGATAGTTGATGAGTTTGTGACCAAAATTTTAGAGTCTAATTGTAAACAGGTTAGGAGAATTATCTGTAGGAACATTCATATGTGTTGAGTGTTCACAGTCTCCTAAAACAGGCGCAGTTTTCGAGTCCAAAGAAATGAGTAGTGCTCAGTGCACAGTGTAAAGTTTTACACATGTGATAGCTCAAAATCTAAGTTGAGAGATAAGCTATCTACAGCCAAAAGGATTTGGCAAAACGGGTTCGACATTGTGAGAACCAAAGTTAAGAAGTTAGGGGTGTCAAATCGACTTCTCAGAAGTACAGATTTGGACATAGGTAACTTGTGAAGTTGATTTCTCAAGTTATACTAAACATTTTGGAGAACTTTAACTTGGAGGAGCTGCGAAATGTTTAGGGGACACTTCATACAAATTTTCATAGAAAACTTTAAAGGTTTGATAAGTCAATGAGAAGAAATTGTGCAGCAGATTTTCTGTGTTTCATCTTCTTCACAGAAACTTTCAATTTTTGATAATTTGAAGATTGGACCTCTAAATTGGTAAAGGTTTTGACTTACTCTTGGTATAGAGGTGCTCTAATCACAAGAGTAGGTTGTTCTTTTGGAGATTAACACTCTCCATCATCCTTTGCATCAGATTGCTATGCTATGGCTGCATCTAGTCTCTGTGATGAGAATGAGCTTGTTTCTTTTGATGAAGCACAAAATTCAGAAAATTGGATGGCTGCTATGCAATCTGAATATGATGCTATAATGAAGAATGGTACATGGTCTTTATGTGACTTGCCTCCTGGCAAGAAGGCCATTGGCACTAAGTGGGTATACAAGCTCAAGCGTAAACCTGATGGTACAGTTGACAGGTATAAGGCTAGGCTTGTTGCAAAGGGTTATGCACAGGAAAGAGGCATTGATTTTGATGAGACCTTTGCACCTACATGCCGTATGACTACTGTTCGCAGCATTTGTGCACTTGCAGCCCATCATGGTTGGAATGTACATCAGTTGGACATTAAAACAGCATTTCTTAATGGCGACTTGCATGAAGAAGTGTATGTTTTTCAGCCCTGTGGCTTTGTGCAGAAAGGGCATGAAAACCAGGTTTGCAGGTTAAAGAAGGCATTATATGGTTTAAAGCAAGCACCACGTGCTTGGTATGAGAAGATACATGCCTATCTGATTGCACATGGTTTTGAGAATAGTCCAACTGAAAGCACCTTATATGTTAAGCGTGCTAATGATGTGCTTTTGATCATTGTTGTCTATGTTGATGACATGCTGCTCACTGGTCCTATTGAGACACATATTGCTGATTTTAAGGCTGATTTGCATGCCTCATTTGAGATGTCTGATTTGGGGCATTTGCATCACTATTTGGGCATTCAGTTTATGCATGTTGATGGTGGAATGGCTTTGTGTCAAACGAAATATATTGACACATTATTGCAGCGTTTTGGCCTTGAAGACTGTAAGCCTATTGCCACTCCTATGGAGACAGGTTTACGATTGAGTCTTCATGATGCTGGAGATGCATTTGATGTTGTTCTCTATCAGCAGGCTGTTATATGCTTGATTTACTTATGCATTACTCGGCCAGATATTCAGTTTGCTGTCTCACAGATGAGCAGGTTTATGCATTGCCTAGGAGTCACGCATTGGAAAGCGGTTAAGCGCATCTTTCGCTACTTGAGTGGTACTTGGCTACTTGGGTTGTTTTATCCCAAGGGGGGATCACTACCGCCAGATTTGCATGCTTTTTCTGACTCAGATTGGGCTGGTTGCTATGACACTCATGTGTCCACCAGTGGTTTTTGCTTCATGCTTGGTAGCTCATGTATATCTTGGTTGAGCAAGAAGCAGCCTACTGTGGCCACTTCCAGTTGTGAGGCTGAGTATAGGGCAGCTTTCACAGCGATTGTTGAGTGTGTGTGGCTCAGACGCCTTATGGCTGATTTGGGTGTTGGCCAGTCTTCTGCCACCACCATCTTCACTGACACTCAGAGCGCATTGGAAGTTGCGAGGAACCCTGTGTTCCATGCTCGCACTAAGCACATTGAGGTGCATTATCACTATGTCAAGGAGAGGTTCTCTGCTGGGGAGATCAGCTTGGCATATGTGCCCACGCAGGAGAACATTGCAGACCTTTTCACGAAGGCTCTGCCTAGGGAGAAGTTTGAAGCTTTCCGCAAAGCTTTGGGCTTACTTCCTTTTGTGGAGTGATTTCCACATAGCTTGGTACTTCCTTATACATGAGTGCCAGCTCCTTGTTCACCGCATCACTCCGAGGGGGGATTTGTTGATATATTTAGGTAGTGATGTGTGTGAACACTAGGACCGCCGGGGCACTTTTTTCCCTCTTTAGGAGGTTTTTTTCCCCCGGCTTGTATATATGCCGATTGCCCTAAAGGGCTACTTATCTTTGTACATTCTCTAGTAATACATTCAGTCTTGTGTGTTGTGCTCCAAGCTTCTTCTTCTTCCTTGTGCTGTTCGCGTGCTTCCGCAGACGTCTATCTCCAACACTAGCATGATAGATGGGATTAGCTGCAAGGTGTAATGAACTTGTATTATCTCCAAATATGATTGCTGACCTAGTATATAAAACCAATTCTGTATACAAAAGCTTAATCCATATGGATTCTTGTGTGGCATTAGTCAATCCTCTATACTCTGCCTCTGTAGAAGACAAAGCAACAGTAGGTTGCTTCTTTGAAGACCATGAAATTGGTTTGTCACCTGCAAAAGAAATGTATCTAGAAGTGCTCCTCCTATCATCCTTGCATCCTGCCCAATCTGCATCTGAATAGATCTTGATATCAGTTTCTGAAGTGTAAGGAAAATACAAACCATGATGTTGTGTACCCTTGAGGTACTTCAAGATTCTTTTGGCAGCCTCTAAGTGAGGTATCCTTGGCTTGTGCATAAACTGACTTAGCACACTAACTCCATATGCAATATCTATCCTTGTTAAGGTAGCATAGTTCAAGCTACCCACCATACTTTGATAACCAGTAATGTCATCAACTTCATCACCTTCATTGGCACTTAATTTTAAGTTTACCTCCATTGGAGTACTTACTACTTTGGCATCCTACAAATGAAACTTCTTTAGCATGTCTTGTATATATTTTTTCTGAGTAATGTATATTCATGAGTTAGTATAGACTACCTCAAGCCCAAGAAAATACTTCAATAGACCAAGATCATTGATCTTGAATTCCTTCATCATCTGGCTCTTGATTTGTCTGATTCCATTGACATCATTACTTGTAATTATGATGTCATCAACATAAACACAAAGGTATATTACTTCTGTATTACTTCTCTTGATGAATAGAGAAGTATCTGCCTTGCTCATGACAAAACCTTGGTCTTGGAGGTATGTAGTTAACCTGTAATTCCAAGCCCTAGGTGCCTGCTTCAATCCATATAAAGCCTTTTTTAATTTGCAAACATATGTTACCTTCTAACTGATCCTCATAGCCAAGAGGTTATGACATATATACCTCCTCTGAAATCCATCCATTCAAGAAAGCATTCTTGATATCCAATTGGTACATATTCCAATTTTTTGATGCAGCCACAC
The DNA here is from genome assembly GCA_020310875.1 of Ceratopteris richardii. NCBI lineage: Eukaryota > Viridiplantae > Streptophyta > Polypodiopsida > Polypodiales > Pteridaceae > Ceratopteris > Ceratopteris richardii. The sequence continues at coordinate 14,066 of MU261612.1, forward strand.
TAACCAACACTCTGATAGTTGGCATCTTGGCCACAGGTGAGAATGTCTCCTCATAGTCAATGCCTTGGGTTTGTGCAAAACCCTTGGCTAGCAATCTGGCTTTCTACCTATTAATTGTGCCATCAGAATTTCTTTTAAGTTTATAGATCCATCTTGATCCTATTACCTTCATGGAGTCCTTCTTGGGTACTAACTCCCATGTATCACTTTCTTTAAGTGCTTCAATCTTCTCATCCATAGCTTCTTTCCATTCTGATTTGGTTATGGCTTCTTCATATGATCCTGGTTCTTCATTTGACAAATCTTTGGCAAGATAAACAGAATGTTTAGTAACAAGAGATGTATCATACCCATATCTGATAGGTTTTTTTGCTCTCTCTTTGTGATCTTCTGATTGATTGAGTTGAAGATTTAGGTATGTCTTCAAGCTTCTTCATCTTCATTTTGCCCTTGGACTTCCATGCCTTGAACTCTTCAAGATTAATAGTGTCTTCATCATCTGAACTTGTGTCTTCATTCTGAGTAGGTCCCTCCTTAGCAAGACTTGGAAACTCCTCTTCCAAGTCATAGGGTAGTTTAACCTTCCTACATTCATTCTCATACCAAGAATCATTTTCATCAAAGACAACATCCCTAATCACCATGAATCCCTTATTGGAAGGGTTATAAAACCTATAACCTTTTTGATTTAGATCATATGTAATAAAGATGCACTTTTCAGCCTTTGGGTCTAGCTTACCTCTTATCTGAGAAGGAATGTGTACATATGCTACACATCCAAATATCCTGCAATGGTCTAGTGAGGGTCTCTTACCATGCCATGCTTCATAGGGTGTCATCCGATCAAGGGACTTAGATGGTAACTTGTTTATGAGGTAAGTGGCAATTGAAACACTCTCTACCCATAGATAGTTAGGTAACTTTTTCTCATTCAACATAGACCTAGTTGTCTCAACAATCAACCTATTTCTTCTCTCAGCTACCCCATTCTGTTCAGGAGAATACCTTGTGGTTATTTATCTTTTGATGCCTCTCTCTTGAAAGAAGTTTTCAAACTCATTGAAGAAGTACTCACCTCCTCCATCTGACCTTAGCCTCTTCAAATTCTTTCCTATCTGATTTTCAACAAGTGCAAGATATTTTTTAAAGCAATTAAACACCTCATCCTTGTGCTTCATGAAGTACAATACAATCCACCTCCTATAGTCATCAATAAAAGATACATAGTACCTTGATCTTGAGACTGAGGGGTCTTTACTTGGTCCCCATACATCTGTATGGACAAGCTCTAGGTAGTCTTCATGCATGTAACCTTTCCTTGAGAAGGGTAACCTGTGAGACTTCCCAAATTGACAAGCACCACACTTGTAAATCATATGTTGGTTGGATACATTAGGTATTCCAAGCACACATTGATCCCTGCATATTTGCTTCAAGGTTCTTTCTCCTATATGCCCTAATCTTTTGTGCCAAATCTCAAGCTCTGAAAGTGTTTGATCTTTATAACTGTATAGTGCAATATTCTTTGTGTCTTCTAACTCAAAAGTGAAAAGTCTACCTGATTTTTCTCCTTTAGCAATCCTCTTGAACCCATGTCTTGGATCCTCCACAAATGCTCCATATTGATTGAATCTAAACTGCAAACCTTTCTCCACAATTTGTCCAACACTCATCAAATTTTTGGTAATGTTTGGTACATAGAGTACCCTACTCAACAAATTCTGATTTTCATCACAAGTCTTAACATTTCCAACTTTAACTACTGAATGCTTGGTGTCATCACTTGTTTGGACTTGATGCTTACCTTTTGGTTCCTCAAGATCAGAGAGTAGTGCTACATTGCCAGCCACATGATTTGAGCATCCTGAGTCAATGTAGAATAGGTGGTCATCATTAGTACCTAATTTTGAGGTTATGTTCATGATCAGAAGAGAGTCATCCTACTCCTCTGTGTAGTTGTTGTTTTCCTTCCTAGATTTGAATCCTCCTTGGTAGTTGCCATTGTAGTTATTTTTGTTGTAGTTATTGTTGTATCCTTGGTGATGGTTGAATCTTGTTGCGAAAGATGGATGGATGATCCAGAACACTGAGAAGGTACTGCTAAACCTGCTTTGTACCAGCCCTATCTTGCTTTAGACTTGATTAGTAGAATTAATTAGCTTTCCAATGACACCAAGAAATGGCCTATGTCCTTTGGAAATGATTTGTGCAATGATTGAATCAAAACAGATAACTTTGGAATTCACAAACTCACGAAAACCTTCTATTTTGGTCTAGACACCTGCTGGATGTTTTGCTTAGTGTGACCAGCACAGTAGCAATTGATAAAATTCCCTCTAGGGGTATTCAATTAGCTTAGTAAGCTACCATTTTCAAGTGGAATGATGTAAAAAGACAAACTATGCTTAGAGAAATTAATTTAGCAAGATTAGTTATACCCTCGACTTTTTAGGACTGTAGCAAAAATAGACCAGTGAGCACCTCGACGATGATTTCTCTCCATTTGCTGAATGCAATGTCTTAAATTTTTGACAGCATGTAGTAGACGTCAAGCTGAATCCAACAAGCTTTGAATCACTGAATTTGAAGTAGTATTGACCGAGGTATGCCCTTGACAGTTTGACAGACTTTTGAGTAGGCTAGCAGAGAACACAGAGATAAATGATGTAAATGTATCTATTAGTTAACACTTGTATACAATCCCATTGGCATAGATAGCATTGCCTAATGGTGTAGAGAGGTGTAGGCTATGGTATAGTCCTTACACACACTCAATTACATAAGAATGAAGCTCGGGAGTGAAGTGATCTACCCGCGACTTTTCCAAGTACATTTTTATAGGATATGTGCAAAAAATTTGAATTCAAATTCAAATTTTGGCTTCCTATGATCAAGGTCCTAAAAGCTTGGAGATATTCTCTCAATCAAATAGGCTCCTTTTTCCACGACTCACTTTGGTAGGTGATTACAAAAGATTCTAAGTCATTTTGACTTTTACAAATGAGATAAAGTGGTAATTAACCACTAGCATATGTTCCTATGGTTCTTCATGTATGTAGAGTCTTCATGATAGCTTCCAAGCCAAATGTGTAGGCTTGTGATTTACACCAACAGCTCCCCCTCAAGCCAAACATTTTGGCTTAAGTCTTCATCTTCAATCTTCAAGTATATCCTACAATCCAATCATAGATTTGAACATGCAAAGTTTGGTCCCATCCAAAGCTTTAGTCAGCAAATCTGCACATTGCATGTTGGTTGACACATAAGTCAGCTGAATATCCTTGCTTAGCAACTTCTCTCTCACATAATGATAATGAACTTCTATGTGTTTTGTTCTGGCATGATAGATAGGATTAGCTGCAAGGTGAAGAGAACTTGTATTGTCTCCAAAGATAATTGGAGGCCTAGTATATAAGCCCAATTATGTATACAAAATCTTAATCCAAATTGCATCTTGAGTGGCATTAGCTAGCCCTCTATACTCTGCTTCTGTAGAAGACAATGCAACAGTTGGTTGCTTCTTTGCAGACCATGAAATTGGTTTGTCACCTGCAAAAGAAATGTATCCAGAAGTGCTTCTCCTATCATCCTTGCATTCTGCCCAATCTGCATCTGAGTAAACTTTTATATCAATATCTGAAGTGTAAGGAAAATACAAACCATGGTTCTGAGTACCCTTGAGATACTTCAAGATTCTTTTGGCAGCCTTTAAGTGAGGTATCCTTGGCTTGTGCATAATTTGACTTAGCACACTAACGCCATATGCAATGTCAATTCTTGTAAGAGTAGCATAGTTCAAGCTACCTACCATACTTTGATAACCTGTAATGTCTTGGACTTCATCACCTTCATGGGCACTTAGCTTTAGATTCACCTCCATTGGAGTGCTTGTTGCTTTAGCATCCTGCAAGTGAAACTTCTTCAACATATCCTGTACATACTTTTTCTGAGTAATGTATATCCCTGAATTAGTATAAACTAATTCAAGTCCCAAAAAATACTTCAATAGCCCAAGATCATCGATCTTGAACTCCTTCATCATTTGGCTTTTGATATTTCTGATTCCACTGACATCATTACCTGTAATGATGATGTCATCAACATAAACACAGAGATAGATTACCTCTGAATTATTTCTCTTAATGAACAGAGAAGTGTCAGCCTTGCTCATAATAAAACCTTGGTCTTGGAGGTATGTAGTTAACCTATAATTCCATGCCCTAGGTGCCTGCTTCAATCCATATAAAGCCTTTTCTAATTTGCAAACATAAGTTACCTTCTTAGGGTCTTCATAGCCACGAGGTTGTGACATATAAACCTCTTCTGAGATCCATCCATTCAAGAAAGCATTCTTGACATGCAATTGGTACATGTTCCAATTCTTCGATGCAGCCACACTTACCAACACTCTGATAGTTGGCATCTTGGCCACTGGAGAAAATGTCTCTTCATAGTCAAGCCTTGGGTTTGTGCAAAACCCTTGGCTACCAATCTCGCCTTGTACCTATTAATTGTGCCATCAGAATTTCTTTTCAATTTATAGATCCATCTGGATCCTATTACCTTCATGGAGTCCTTCTTGGGTACTAACTCCCATGTATCACTCTCCTTGAGTGCTTCAATTTCCTCATCCATAGCTTCTTTCCATTCTGATTTGGTGATTGCTTCTTCATATGAACCTGGTTCTTCATTTGACAAATCCTTTGCAAGATAAACTGAATGTTTAGTAACAAGAGATGTATCATACCCATATTTGATAGGTTTTTTGCTTTCTCTCTGAGATCTCCTAATTGATTGAGTTGAAGATTCAGGTATGTCTTCAAGCTTCTTCATCTTCATTTTGCCTTTGGACTTCCATGCCTTGAACTCTTCAAGGTTGATAGTATCTTCATCATCTGAACTTGAGTCTACATCTTGAGTAGGTTCCTCCTTTGTAAGTCTTGGAAATTCTTCTTCCAAATCATAGGGTAGTTTGACCTTCTTGCATTCATTATCATACCAAGAATCATTCTCATCAAATATCACATCTCTACTTACCATAAATCCCTTATTGGTAGGGTTATAAAACCTGTAACCTTTTTTATTTAAATCATATCCAATGAAAATACATTTTTCAGCCTTTGGATCTAGCTTTCCTCTTACCTGTGAAGGAATGTGTACATATGCTACACACCCAAAAATTTTGCAATGATCTAATGATGGTCTCTTACCATGCCAAGCTTCATAGGGTGTCATATCATCAAGTGACTTTGATGGTAACATGTTTATGAGATAGGTGGCAGTAGAAACACTCTCTGCCCATAGATAGTTAGGTAATTTCTTCTCATTAAGCATAGATCTAGCTGTCTCAACAATTAGCCTATTTCTTCTTTCACCTACCCCATTCTGTTCAGGAGAGTACCTTGTGGTTATTTCCCTTTTGATGCCTCTATCCTGCAAGAAGTCCTCAAATTCATTGGAGAAGTACTCACCTCCTCCATCTGACCTTAGCCTCTTCAAACTCCTTCCTCTCTGATTTTCAACTAGTGTAGGATATTTCTTAAAACAATTAAATACCTCATCCTTGTGCTTCATAAAGTATAATATAGTCCATCTGTTGTAATCATCAATAAAAGACACATAGTACCTTGAACCTGAGAGTGAGGGGTCTTTGCTAGGTCCCCATACACCTGTGTGTACAAGCTCTAGATAGTCTTCATGCATATATCCTTTCTTGGAGAAGGGTAACCTGTGAGACTTACCAAATTGACAAGCACCACACTTGTAAATCATATGTTGCTTGGATACATTAGGTATCCCAAGCACACATTGGTCCCTGCACATTTGCTTCAAGGTCCTTTCTCCTATGTGCCCTAATCTCTTTTGCCAAATCTCAAGCTCTGAAAGTGTTTGATCTTTATAACTGTATAATGCAATGTTGTTTGTATCTTCCAACTCAAAAGTGAAAAGTCTACCTGATTTTTCTCCTTTAGCTATCCCTTTGAGTCCATGTCTTGGGTCCTCCACAAATGCTCCATATTGATTGAATCTGACCTGCAAACCTTTCTCTACAATTTGACCAACACTCATTAAGTTCTTTGTAATGGTTGGTACATAGAGTACCCTGCTCAACAAATTCTGATTACCATCACAAGTCTTAACATTACCAACTTTAACCACTGAATGCTTTGTATCATCACCTGTTTGGACTTGATGTTTACCTTTTGGTTCCTCAAGATCAGAGAGTAGTGCCATATTACCAGCCACATGATTTGAACACCTTGAATCAGTGTAAAACAGATAATCACCATTTGTACCTGATTTTGAAGTCATGTTCATAATCAGTAGAGAGTCATCCTGCTCTTCTGTGTAGTTGTTGTAGTCCCTTCTAGTTTTGAATCCTCCTTGGTAGTTGCCATTGTAATTGTTGTTGTAGTTGTTGTTGTAATTGTTGTTGTGGCCTTGGTGTTGGTTGAACCTTCCTCTAGACTGTGAGTATCCACCTCTTTGGTAGCCTCTCCCTCTCTGATTTTTGTAATTCCTATAACACTCATCTGTGGTGTGATTTGATAAACCACAAATGTTACATGGTGATGAGTTATAGGGTCTCCCCCTACCTTGCTTACCTCCTCTGCCCTTTCCTCTTGAAGATCTACCTCTCCCTACATAGTTGGCTTGGGAGGTAGAGCCTTCTTCTTCCACCTTCTTACTCTTGCCTTTATCCTTAGATTTCTTATCAGTGTATAGGGCAGAAGAGTTGTTACCTTTGGATGTATCTCCACTCTTGATAAGCTTTGCTTCATGTGTAAATAGTTGTCCCATGAGAGTTGTAAGATCTGGAGTGTGCATGTCCATGTAGAGATCCATTGCAGTGCTGAAGCTTTCCCACTTGTCATCAGCCTTGATTCCATTGATTATCTGCCTTACAATTTGTTCTTCTTCAATCTCTTCTCCTATGCTTGCTAACTGATCTGCAACATCTTTGATCTTGGTCACAAATTGTGAAACAGCTTGCTTAGGTTGCTTCCTTAGTGTTGTGAATTCAATTCACAACTGATTTTTCCTAGCCCTTGTATTAGAGGAAAAATATGATCACAAGGTTTCCCAAGTCTCTTGGGAAGTCTTACAATTTCTGATATGAGGTAAAAGAAAGTCAGATATATAGTTGAGTAAGTAAGACCTTGCCAATGTATTGCTTGCACACCATGTGTTGAGTTTTTCTTGTTCCTCCTTGGTTGGCAAACCTCTTGCTTTGAATTAGGGCAATTCCTCATCTCCTGAGATGTATCCATAGAGACTCCTTCCTTGTAAGTAGGTCTTCATCCTTACAGACCAAGCTTGATAATTGTTCCTATCCAATTTGTCAATAAATGAAGGAAAACCATCTCCCATTTTACCTTATTTGCTCTGATACCACTGTTGGGAAAGATGGATGGATGATCTAGAAAACTGAGTAGGTACTGCTAAACCTGCTTTGTACCAGCCCTCTCTTGCTTTAGACTTGATTAGTAGAATTATTTAGCTTTGCAATGACACCAAGAAATGTCTTATGTCCTCTGGAAATGATTTGTGTAATGATTGAATCAAAACAGATAACTTTGGAATTCACAAACTCAAAAAAACCTTCTATTTTGGTCTAGACACCTGCTGGATGTTTTGCTGAGTGTGACCAACACAGTAGCAATTGATAAAATTCCTTCTAGGGGTATTCAATTAGCTTAGTAAGATACCATTTGCAAGTAGTATGATGTAAAAAGAAAAACTATGCTTAGAGAAATTAATTTAGCAAGATTAGCTATACCCCCGACTTTTTAGGACTGTAGAAAAAATAGACTAGTGAGCACCTCGACGACGATTTCTCTGAATCTGCTGAATGGAATGTCTTAAATTTTTGATAGCATGTAGTAGATATCAAGCTGAATCCAACAAGCTTTGAATCACTGAATTTGTAGTAGTATTGACCGAGATATGCCCTTGCCAGGTTGACAGACTTTTGAGTAGGCTAGCAGAGAACACAGAGATGAATGATGTAAATGTATCTATTAGTTAACACTTGTATACAATCCCATTGGCACCGATAGCATTGCCTAATGGTGTAGAGAGGTGTAGGTTATGATATAGTCCTTACAGACACTCAATTACAGAAGAATGAAGCTCGCGAGTGAAGTGATCTATCCGCGACTTTTCCAAGTACAATTTTATAGGATATGTGCAAAAAATTTGAATTCAAATTCAAATTTTGGCTTCCTATGATCAAGGTCCTAAAAGCTTGGAGATATTCTCTCAATCAAATAGGCTCCTTTTTCCACGACTCACTTTGGTAGGTGATTACAAAAGATTCCAAGTCATTTTGACTTTTACAGATGAGATAAAGTGGTAATTAACCACTAGCATATGTTCCTATGGTTCTTCATGTATGTAGAGTCTTCATGATAGCTTCCAAGCCAAATGTGTAG
>MU261612.1:45000-55000 GCA_020310875.1 Ceratopteris richardii
AAGTCAATGAGAAGAAATTGTGCAGCAGATTTTCTGTGTTTCATCTTCTTCACAGAAACTTTCAATTTTTGATAATTTGAAGATTGGACCTCTAAATTGGTAAAGGTTTTGACTTACTCTTGGTATAGAGGTGCTCTAATCACAAGAGTAGGTTGTTCTTTGGAGATTAACACTCTCCATCAGTGGTATCAGAGCAGGAGACATCAAAATCAAGAAAAGGAGGATCCCGACTGCTGCAGATTCAAGAATTTCAACAATTGAAGAGCTAGAAGGTGAAAGTTTGAAGGCAAAGCTTGAGGAGGAGACCATACAACATCAAGAAGGACAAAAGATTTGAAGAATTGGATGAAGAAAGATGCTCAAGCTAGGAGCATTATATATATGGCAGTCAATGATTACTTGTTGCCTCATATTCGAGGTCTTGAAAGTGCAACTGATATTTGGAATGCTTTGGAGGAGCATTTCCAGAATACTACAAAGTCAAGGAAGGCATCTTTATGGGCAGAGTTTACAACCTTCAAGAAGAAGGCTTCTCAATCTATTTCAGACTATGTAACAAGGATGAAAGACATTGCAGATGCATTAGGAGCTGTTGATGAAGACATTGAGGAGGATAAATTGGTAAGGCAAATTCTTACAGGCTTAAGAGGTGATGACAAATGGAAGCCATTCATTTTGTCTACAGAGTTATCACTTGATCATTTCACCCCTGATTTAAATCAGTTGCTAGGTCATATGCTAACATTTGAGCAGGATGTTAAAGGAGATAGTGACAAGAGTGCAGGTCATGCAATGTACTCAAAGGACAAGAAGAAGAATAGCAAAGGAAAGCAACAACCAAATGAAGATGAAGGCACAACTAGTCAAGCCAACTTCCTAAGAGGTAGAGGAGGTGGCAAATGTAGAGGAAGAGGCAGGAATAACAAAGATGGAGGCAAAGCTTGCTGGATTTGTGGTAAGACAAATCACTTAGCTAATGATTGTTGGCATAATACTCAGAATAATAATGGATATAATCAGAACTATAACTCTAGAGGAAGAGGAGGCAGAAATCAAAGAGGTAATTTCAGAGGCAGAGGTGGTAGGAGTTACTTTGGAAGAAATGCAGGTAGAGGATTCCAAAGTCAACAATACAACAATACCTACTACAATTATGCTTCAGATCAAAAGGAGGATTCAACATTAATAATGAATGCTACTTGTGAAAGTCAGAGTGAAGATCAGAGAGTCTTCTACATTGACTCAGGGTGTAGCAAACACCTGAGTGGTAATATATCTTTGATGACTGATTTGGAGAATAAGGTGTTTAATCATGTTGTTCAAACAGGAGACAACACAAAGCATAATGTGAAGTCAATTGGATCAGTGAAGGCTAAGGATGGTAGTACCTCATTGAGTAAGGTCTTGTATGTTCCTACAATTCCTAAGAATTTGATAAGCGTAGGACAAATTGTTGAAAAGGGATATGAAGTAAGTGTTGAGAGAGATGGATGGATGCACTCAGGAAATCAGTTGGTGCTGCAAATCCTGCTTCACACCTGCCCTCTTTTCTTTTCAGATATGCTTAGTACACAAGTTTAGCTTCCTAATGACATAAAGAAACCATATATGTGCTTTGGAAATGATTTGGGTAATGACCAAATCAAAACAGATAACTTGATACTTCACAAATTGAGCAAAACCTTCTATTCCTGTAATGATACCTGCTCAGACTTTTACTCAGTGTGTCCAGCACACTTAAAATTGGAAAAATTCCTTTTGGGAGTAACAATGTACCTTAGTAAGCTACCAATCACAAGTGGAATCACTTCAATTGACTAACTATGCACTGAGAAATAAGTTTAGCAAAATTATAATCACCCCCGACTTTTCAGGAACTCTGCAGACAAATACCAGTGTGCACCTCGACTTGATTTTCTCCCAAATGGCTGAATAGAATCCTTTGAAATTTTGTATGCTTGTAGTAGACTTTGAGCTGGTTCCAATGAGCTATAGAACTCTTGATTTGGTTCAGTAGATCCAGAGCAATGCCTCTTTGAAGTTAACAGACTTGAAGTAGGTGACTCAGACAAAACAGAGATGATGAATGTATACTTCTATTGATATATGTAGTTGTACAATCTCATTAGCTTGCCAAGCAGAGCTAGATGAGGTATTGTGGTGTTGGCTATGGAGTAACCTTCACACACAATGAATTACAAAGAGATTTAGCCTCGGGAAGTGAGCTAGAGTGAGAGAGTAACCCGCGACTTTTTCAGTACACCCTTTATAGGAGTTTGGTCTTCATTTGAATTTGAAATTCAAAGTTAGGCTCCCTTGAATCTCTCCTCTAAAAGTAGGGAGATATTCTCTCCATCTCAATCAATCAAATTTCCACGACTAATGAGTTAGGTGGATGACTTTAAATGGTTACAAACAAATGTCAAGTCACTTAGACTTTTACAAGGGGTAAACAAGTAAGAACATATAAGCATATGTTCACATGAGCCTTGCTTTTGATTGAAGCCTTGATAAACCTTTTTCCATGCTAGTCTTCCATAAGTCCAAGGGTTCAAGCCAATGTGTGTAGGCTTGTTTGCACCAACAGCTCCCCCTCAAGCCAAACACTTTGGCTTAAGTCTTCTTCTTCATTCTTCAATTACTTCCTGCAATCCAATCATAGATTTGAATCTTCCTACCTTGTTTCCATCCAATGCCTTGGTAAGTAAATCTGCACATTGCATATTAGTAGAGACATATATCAATTGAATCTCTTTACTTAACAATTTCTCTCTCACATAGTGGTAATGAACCTCTATGTGTTTGGTTCTGGCATGATAAATTGGATTTGCTGCAAGGTGAAGAGAGCTAGTGTTATCTCCAAATATAATAGGTGGTCTTGTGAATAGACCTAACTCTGTATAAAGAAGCTTCAACCATATAGCTTCTTGAGTAGCATTTGCAAGACCTCTATACTCTGCTTCAGTGGATGACAATGCCACTGTAGGTTGCTTCTTAGCTGACCAAGAGATAGGCTTATCTCCTGCAAAACAAATGTACCCTGAGGTGCTCCTCCTATCATCCTTGCATCCTGCCCAATCTGCATCTGAATAGACTTTAATATCAATGTCTGATGTGTAAGGAAAATACAAACCATGACTTTGAGTTCCCTTGAGGTACTTCAAGATCTTCTTGGCTGCCTCTAGGTGAGGTACTCTAGGTTTGTGCATGAATTGACTAAGCACACTTACTCCATATGCTATGTCAATTCTTGTCAAGGTAGCATAGTTCAAACTACCCACTATACTTTGATATCCTGTAATGTCTTTGAGTTCTTCTCCTTCATGAGCACTGAGCTTTTGGTTAACCTCCATTGGAGTAGTAGATACCTTAGCATCCTGCAAACCAAACTTCTTGACCATATCCTGTACATACTTCTTTTGAGTAATGTATATACCTGAGTTTGTGTAGATCAATTCAAGACCTAGAAAATATTTTAGTAATCCAAGATCACTAATCTTGAATTCTTTCATCATCTGACCCTTGATGTGTCTAATCCCATTGACATCATTACCTGTAATGATGATGTCATCAACATAAACACATAAGTAGATTACCTCTGTACTACTTCTCTTTATGAATAGAGAAGTGTCTGCTTTGCTCATCACAAATCCTTGGTCTTGGAGGTAGGTGGTCAATCTATAGTTCCATGCTCTAGGTGCCTGCTTCAAACCATACAGAGCCTTCTTCAATTTACAAACATAATGTACCTTTCTTGGATCTTCATAGCCAGGTGGTTGTGACATGTAGACTTCTTCAGATATCCATCCATTTAGGAATGCATTCTTCACATCCAATTGGTACATGTTCCAATTCTTGGATGCAGCTACACTCACCAATACTCTGATAGTTGGCATCTTGGCCACAGGAGAAAATGTCTCCTCATAATCAATGCCTTGGGTTTGTGCAAAACCCTTGGCTACCAACCTAGCTTTGTACCTGTTAATAGTTCCATCTGAATTCTTCTTCAATTTGTAGATCCATCTGGATCCTATTACCTTCATAGTATCCTTCTTGGGTACCAAGTCCCAAGTATCACTCTCATGGAGGGCTTCTATCTCCTCATCCATGGCTTCTCTCCATTCTGGCTTTGTAATTGCTTCTTCATAGGTACCTGGTTCTTCATTCAACAAGTCTTTTGCAAGATATACAGAATGTTTAGTTACAAGTGATGTGTCATACCCAAATCTGATAGGTTTCTTCTTCTCTCTCTGAGATCTTCTCATAGCTTGAGTAGAAGTCTCTGCCTTGTCCTCCAATTGCTTCATTTTCATCTTTCCTTTGGACTTCCAAGCCTTGAACTCTTCAAGGTTGATGGTATCATCATCTGAGCTTGAATCTTCTTGCTGAGTTGGCTCTTCCTTGGTAAGCTTTGGAAAATCTTCCTCCATGTCATAAGGTAGACTCACTTTCCTGCATTCATTCTCATACCATGAGTCATTCTCATCAAATATGACATCTCTGCTTACCTTGAACCCTTTGTTTGTGGGGTTGTAAAATCTGTATCCTTTTTGGTTCAAATCATAACCAATGAAGATACATTTCTCTGCCTTTGGTTCTAGCTTTCCTCTTACCTGTGAGGGAATATGCACATATGCTACACATCCAAAGATTTTGCAATGATCTAGAGAGGGTCTCTTACCATGCCATGCTTCATATGGTGTCATGCCATCAAGTGATTTGGATGGCAACCTATTGATGAGATAGGTGGCAGTGGACACACTCTCTGCCCATAGGTAATTTGGCAACTTTTTCTCATTGAGCATAGACCTAGCTGTTTCCACTATAAGTCTATTCCTTCTTTCTGCTACCCCATTTTGTTCTGGTGAGTACCTTGTAGTGATCTCTCTCTTGATGCCTCTTTCCTGCAAGAAGTCTTCAAACTCATTTGAGAAGTATTCTCCTCCACCATCTGACCTTAGCCTCTTCAAGCTTCTACCTGTTTGATTCTCAACAAGTGCAAGATACCTTTTGAAACAATTAAACACTTCATCTTTATGCTTCATAAAATACAAAATGGTCCATCTGCTATAGTCATCAATGAAGGACACATAATACCTTGAACCAGAAATGGAAGGGTCCTTGCTAGGTCCCCAAACATCTGTGTGTACCAAGTCTAGGTAGTCTTCATGCATGAAACCTTTTCTTGAGTAGGGTAATCTGTGAGACTTACCAAATTGACATGATCCACATTTGTAAATCATGTGTTGCTTGGATACATTAGGTATCCCAAGCACACACTGATCCCTGCACATTTGCTTGATAGTCCTTTCACCTATGTGCCCTAGTCTTTTATGCCATATCTCTAACTCTGAGAGTGTCTGATCCTTATAATTATACAAAGCAATATTTTTTGTATCTTCTAGCTCAAATGTAAATAATCTACCTGATTTCTCCCCTTTGGCTATCCTCCTGAATCCTTGTTTTGGGTCCTCCACATATGCTCCATGTTGTGTGAATCTGACCTGCAAACCTTTCTCCACAATCTGACCAACACTTATCAGATTCTTAGTTATTGTTGGTACATAGAGTACTCTGCTTAATAGGTTCTGATTACCATCACATGTCTTCACATTTCCAATTTTGACCACAGAGTGTTTAGTGTCATCACCTGTTTGTACCTGATGTTTGCCCTTGGGCTCTTCCAAATCAGAAAGCAATGCCACATTGCCAGCTACATGGTTAGAACATCCTGAGTCAATGTAAAATAAATGATCATCATTTGTACCTATCTTTGAGGTCATATTCATGATCAATAAGGAGTCATCGTGCTCCTCTGTGTAGTTGTTGTAGTCTCTTCTATTTCTGAATCCACCTTGGTAGCTTCCATTGTGGTTGTTGTTGTAATTGTTGTTGTATTGGTTGTTGTACCCATTGTAGCTTTGATTGTGGTTGAATCTGCCTCTTCCATGAGAGTATCCACCTCTTGAGTAGCCTCTTCCTCTCTGGTTTTTATAGTTCTTGTAGCATTCATCTGTGGTATGATTGGACAACCCACAGATGTTGCAAGGTGATGAGTTGTAGGGTCTCCCCCTACCTGACTTACCTCCTCTGCCTCTTCCTCTAGATGACCTACCTTTCCCTGCATAATTGGCTTGAGAGGTAGAGCCTTCTTCATCCTGTTTCTTCTTGCCTTTATCTTTAACTTTCTTATCAGTAAAGAGAGCAGAGGGGTTATTACCTTTTGATTGATCTCCAGCCTTGGTGAACTTTGCTTCATGTGTAAATAGTTGGCCCATGAGTGTTGTGAGATCAGGAGTATGCATGTCCATGTAGAGGTCCATTGCAGTGGTGAAACTTTCCCACTTATCATCTGCCTTGAGTCCATTTGTCACTTGCCTGACTATTTGCTCCTCTTCAATTTCCTCTCCAATGCTTGCTAGTTGATCTGCCACATCTTTGATCTTTGTCACATAATCTGAGACTGATTGCTTGGGCTGCTTCCTAAGTGTTGTGAACTCTATCCATAATTGATTCTTCCTGGCCCTTGTGTTGGAAGAAAAGTAATTTGACAAGGTTTCCCAAGTCTCTTGGGAAGTCTTACAATTCCTTACATGAGGTAAAAGAAAGTCAGATATAGAGTTTAAGAGATAAGACCTTGCCAAAGCATCCTTTGCACACCATTGGTTAAGTCTTTCATGCTCATCCTTTGTAGGTAGTCCTCTAGTCTTGAATGAGGGCAACTCCTCATCTCCTGATATGTATCCAAATAGACTTCTCCCTTGTAGATAGGTCTTCATTCTCAATGACCAAGCTTGATAGTTGTTTCTGTCCAATTTGTCAATGAATGAAGGGAAACCATCACCCATGATTATCTTCTTTTGCTCTGATACCACTCTTGAGAGAGATGGATGGATGCACTCAGGAAATCAGTTGGTGCTGCAAATCCTGCTTCACACCTGCCCTCTTTTCTTTTCAGATATGCTTAGTACACAAGTTTAGCTTCCTAATGACATAAAGAAACCATATATGTGCTTTGGAAATGATTTGGGTAATGACCAAATCAAAACAGATAACTTGATACTTCACAAATTGAGCAAAACCTTCTATTCCTGTAATGATACCTGCTCAGACTTTTACTCAGTGTGTCCAGCACACTTAAAATTGGAAAAATTCCTTTTGGGAGTAACAATGTACCTTAGTAAGCTACCAATCACAAGTGGAATCACTTCAATTGACTAACTATGCACTGAGAAATAAGTTTAGCAAAATTATAATCACCCCCGACTTTTCAGGAACTCTGCAGACAAATACTAGTGTGCACCTCGACTTGATTTTCTCCCAAATGGCTGAATAGAATCCTTTGAAATTTTGTATGCTTGTAGTAGACTTTGAGCTGGTTCCAATGAGCTATAGAACTCTTGATTTGGTTCAGTAGATCCAGAGCAATGCCTCTTTGAAGTTAACAGACTTGAAGTAGGTGACTCAGACAAAACAGAGATGATGAATGTATACTTCTATTGATATATGTAGTTGTACAATCTCATTAGCTTGCCAAGCAGAGCTAGATGAGGTATTGTGGTGTTGGCTATGGAGTAACCTTCACACACAATGAATTACAAAGAGATTTAGCCTCGGGAAGTGAGCTAGAGTGAGAGAGTAACCCGCGACTTTTTCAGTACACCCTTTATAGGAGTTTGGTCTTCATTTGAATTTGAAATTCAAAGTTAGGCTCCCTTGAATCTCTCCTCTAAAAGTAGGGAGATATTCTCTCCATCTCAATCAATCAAATTTCCACGACTAATGAGTTAGGTGGATGACTTTAAATGGTTACAAACAAATGTCAAGTCACTTAGACTTTTACAAGGGGTAAACAAGTAAGAACATATAAGCATATGTTCACATGAGCCTTGCTTTTGATTGAAGCCTTGATAAACCTTTTTCCATGCTAGTCTTCCATAAGTCCAAGGGTTCAAGCCAATGTGTGTAGGCTTGTTTGCACCAACAGTAAGGTTCACTAATGATGGAGTATATGTGGAAGACCCTAGTCAAGGGTATAAACAGATTGTTTCAGGGAAGAAAGAAGGAAGACTATTTACATTGAAGATTCAAGGCAATATTGGTCATGCTATGTTCACATATGGAGGACATAAGATCTCTGAGTTAGATCTTTGGCACAAGAGGCTTGGACATTTCAATGAAAGAGGTATTAAAGACATGATTAATAATGGTTCAGTGCTTGGATTGCCTAATGTTGCAGGTCAACATATGACATACAGATGTGAGGCATGTCAATTAGGTAAGGCTCATAAGAATTCTTACTCCAAGCATGGTTTCATGTACTCAGAGAAGCTTGAATTGGTACACACAGATGTGTGGGGGCCATCAAAGGACTTCAGTATAAATGGGTCAAGGTATTATGTGATTTATGTTGATGATGCTACTAGATGGATCACTATTTATGTGATTAAAGATAAGTCAGAAGTGTTTAATACATTTAAACACTATCATGCATATGCAGAAAGAATTACAGGACACAAGTTGAAAAGACTAAGGTCAGATGGAGGGGGAGAGTATTTCTCTAATGAGTTCAGTGATTATTTGTGGAATGCAGGTATAAAAAGGGAAGTTACTTGCAGGTACTCTCCTCAACAAAATGGTGTAGCAGAAAGGAGAAATAGAACACTTGTTGAGTTTGCAAGATCCATGATGAAGGAGAAAAATTGCCCTAATTATTTGTGGGCTGAGGCTGTAAATACAGCTACTTATTTGGTTAATAGATTACCATGTAAAGCCTTGCAGGGTATGACACCATATGAGGCTTGGTGGGGTAAGAGACCTACCTTGGATCATTGCAGAGTTTTTGGATGTGTGGCATATGCTTATGTGCCATCACAATTAAGGCACAAGTTGGAGCCTAAAGCTGAAAAATATGTTTTCATTGGTTATGATGACAAGCAAATGGGCTATAGATTGTGGAGTCCATCTACAAAGCAATTCATGGTTTCTAAAGATGTGACATTTGATGAGCAGAGCACTTGGTATGCAGGTACAATTAATATCAATACAGGTAATGAAGAAGAAGTGAGCCAAAGGAAAGGTAAATCAAAGGTTCAAATATTTGATGAACAAGAGAATAATGAAGTGCAGATTGAAGTGGAAGAAATACCAAGATTTGATCTTGGAAGTGTGTCTAGATACAAAGCTAGACTTTTTGTCAAAGGGTTTGCTCAGACTTATGGTGTTGACTATGATGAGACTTATAGTCCTGTGGCAAAGATGACAACCATCAGGACACTTATAGCTATTGCTGCATGTAAAGGTTGGAAGTTATGTCAACTTGATGTGAAAAATGCTTTTCTGAATGGTTATATTTCAGATGATGTGTTCCTGGAGCAACCTCAAGGGTTCAAAGATAAAAGGTATCCAGATCATGTGTGCAAGCTCAAGAGAGCTTTGTATGGCTTGAAGCAGGCCCCAAGGGCATGGAACTATAGACTTGTAAAGTTCTTGAAAGAACTTGGATTTCAGGTGTCTAAGGCAGATAGTAGCTTGCTTGTCAAAGCAAGTGATAATGGTTTCATATACATGTGCATATATGTTGATGATATAATCCTTACAGGTACAGATGAAGAAGAAATACAAAGACTCAAGAAGCAGATGGAAAAGGAATTCAAAATAAGTGACTTGGGAGACTTGTCATACTTCTTGGGCATGGAGATTACATATACTCAACATGGAGTATTTGTGACCCAAGAAAGGTATTTGAAGAACTTATTAATCAAGTTTAAAATGGATGATTGCAGGGTAGCACCTACACCAATGGAGGTGAATCACAAATTGAGTAAGTTTGGTGGTGAAGAGTTCAAGGACATGAGACAATATCAGAGTCTGATTGGTAGTCTTATCTATGCTACTTTAACTAGACCTGATTTATCATATGCAGTAGGGGTTTTGTCTCAATTCATGCATTGTCCTAGGAAAGAACATTGGATTGCAGGTCAAAGAGTGTTGAGGTACA
>MU261612.1:62500-80000 GCA_020310875.1 Ceratopteris richardii
ACTATGAGTGAAGATGATAAAGGCAAAAGACTGACCAATACCCAAGTTAGCCATAAGGCATTTGAGCCGCACACACTCAACGATTGCTGTGAAAGCTTCCCTACACTTAACCTCACAACTGGAACTGCCCACATTAGGTTGCTTCTTGCTCAACCAAGATATACATGAGCTACCAAGCATGAAGAAAAAGCCACTAGTGGACACACGAATGCCATAGCAACCAGCCCACCCAGAGTCAAAAAAAGTATGCAAATCTAGTGGTAGTGATCCCACTTGGGATAAAACAACCCAAATAGTCGGGTGCCACTCATGTAGCAAAAGATGTGCTTAACTGCCTGCCAATGCTCGACACCTGGGAAATGCATAGACCTACTCATTTGTGCGATAGGAAACTGAATATCTGGCCATGTAATGCATAAGTAAATCAAGCATCCAACATCCTACTCATAGAGAAAAGCATCAAATGCATCTCTAGTATCATGAAGACTCAATCCTAAATGTGTCTCCATAGGAGTGGGAATAGGTTTACAGACATCACGGCCAAAACGTTGCACTAATGTGTAGATAAATTTTGTTTGACACAAAGCTATTTTGCCATCAACCTGCATAAACTGAATGCCCAAATAATGATGCAAATGCCCCAAATCAGACATCTCAATGAGTCATGTAAATCAGCCTTAAAATTAGCAATGTGCTTCTCATGAGGACCATTGAACAGCATATCATCAACCTACACTACAATGATCAGAAGAAGATCATTAGCACGCTTAGCATATAAGATGCTTTCAGTTGGACTATTCTCAAAACCATGTGCAATCAGATAGGCATGTATGTTTTCATACCAAACACATGGTGCTTGCTTTAAACTGTAGAATGCCTTCCTTAACCTACACACGCGGTTTTCATGCCCTTTTTGCACAAAGCCACGGGGCTGAAAAACATACAATTCTTCATGCAAGTCACCATTTAGAAATGTTGTTCAAATGTCCAACTCATGTACATTTCAACCATGATGAGTTGCAAGTGTGCACATGCTACGAATAGTAGTCATTTGACATGTAGCCTTATATCTGTTATTTTTTCTATCAGGTTTATGCTTCAGCTTGTATACCAACTTAGTGCCAATGGCCTTCTTGCAGAAAGCAAGTCACATAAAGACCAGGTACCATTTTTCATGATAGCATCATATTTAGATTGCATTGCAACCATACAATGTTTAGAATGTTGTGCTTCATCAAACAAAGCAAGCTTAGTCTCATCACAAAGACTAGATGCAGCCATAACATAGCAATCTAATGCAAAAGAGCCACTACGAGAGCCTGAATGAGTATGATATGATAGAGGTGCATCTAATCTGCTATCACGTAAAGTCTACACCAATCATTTTGGCATAGTTTCTTCCTGCTCAATATCAACTCTCTCATCAAAAAGTGCATCATGTGAATTTTCATCACAAATAGAATGATCTAGATCATCACATGAAACTTGCAATGGCTAAGAAGTTGCCTCATTAGGACAAGCACTAGACTATCCACTCGTACAAAGAGGGAGCAAAGTATCATACATGTCTTTGGAGCTAACATATGTCTCCTTTGTACATGAAAGTAAGGCTGAATAGCATCTTCCACAAAAAAAAAAATGTTAGGGGTAACCAAAATTCATTTAGTCTTTGGGAGATATAGAGGATAGCCTTTGCTTTTAGAACTCTACCCAACAAAATTACATTTTACTGCTTTATCATCCGATTTCCTACGATATTATTCAAGCACTAATGCATATGTCAGACAACCAAAAACACAGAGATGAGAAACCGATGGCTTTTGACCATACCAAGCCTCATATGGAGTGATAGATTGTAGTGCTTTAGTGGGACACCGATTAAGTACATATATTGCACACATGACAACCTCAAGCCATAAACTATGTGGTAAAGCCTGACTCTTGACCATACACCTTGCCATCGTCATGAGTGACCTGTTCTTTGGTTTAGCAACTCCATTTTGTTGAGGTTTATATGGCATTGTACACTGATGTTTTATCCCATGTTCATCCAAAAACACATTAACATCAGAAGACATATATCCCCCCTTGATCAGAATAGAGGATGCCCATTTTACATGCTGACAGACTTTTAGCCAAAACCAGAAATTGTTTGAAGCACATAAACACTTCGGACTTTGCCTTCAATGGATATACCCATGCATGCCTGGAAAAATCATTGATGAAAGTCACAAAGAAAAGATATTTCCCAAAAGAAGTTGTATGCATAGGACTAGAGACATCATTATGAACAAGCTGCATTTTTTGAGTAGCCCAAACCAAATCATCTTTTGGGAAGGAGGAATGCTGCATTTTGCCCAAAATACAGCCTTCACATAAATGTTGTTGTCAGTTTCAAAGAAAGGAGGGAGAGATCAAGGATGCTTTTATAATTTCAAAGAGGATATGATTTCAATAGAGTTTTTTGGCCAAAGTAAGTGCGAGTAATTTCCTTTCGAGAATGCAAACCAACACAATATGGACCAGCCTCAAATGAAATCATAAAAGATGGAAAGTTGAAAGAAAGAGATCATCTGTTCGAATATATAAGGAGTTCAACATGTATTCTAAATATATGAATAATAAATCAAACATTTCGAAACTAGATTTTTCATTTTTTGAATTCATGAAAAGTGAAGCGGACCAATCGTTCAACTTTCTACATGTTACTTTTTACCATCCATATGAGCTGGTAATTCAGCTTCTATTAAGCTATAAATAAGGTTATCGAAGAGTATCTCAAAATCTCTTTCAATATGTATTGATGCAATAACTTTAGGTTTTTGCTTTAGGAATGGGTAGAACAATGACATTAAAACTAATGTGTTGGATAGGAATTATGTGCCCTTTGCTTTTTAGAAATGCATTCGTACATTCCTCCTCCTGTACAATGTAGTAACTAGAAACAACCTCTAAATCTAGTTGCCTTTCACATTCTATTCTCTCTCAACCTACAACCTCAATAGTAGGATCAAAAGGAATAAAAAGAGAGAGTTCCGAATCTATATATGATTCTTTGCAGGAAGGTAAGGATCACTATTCAATGATGCATCAAATCCAATGCCTAGGACATACTCAGATTTTTGTGAACCATCATCCAAAAGTTTACTAAAAGTGGTTGTTACTTACTAAAAGAAAATCCTTCAAACTAGGGAATCAAGTCAATTCAGACAACCCTATTCATAACATTCTGTACAAATACTGTAAATTCTCAAAAAGGCACACACTTTTACCACTAAAATATGTTTTTGAGTTGAAAAATAGATGCCATATGAATAACCTCTAGTTTTCATAAGGAAAATAATGGGTAGCCTCTCTTTTTATATCAAAAGGTCTGACCTAATATTTGCACATTTGCTTCAAATTAATTTCACTTATATGAGCCAATCTTTTGTGCCACATTTCTAATTCTAATAAAGTCTGATTACCATAATTGGAGAAAGCTATATTTCTAGCATCTTGAAGCTCAAATGTACATAGTCTAACTATCTTTTCTCATTTTGCTATTCTATTGAATCCTTGTTGTGGATCTTCAACCAAGGCTCCATTATTTGTGAACTTTACCTACAATCCTTTCTCTACAATTTTCCGAAGACTTATGAGATTCTTTGTTATGGTAGTTGCATACAATACCTTTTTTATTAGAATCATGTTTCTATCTAGGGTCTTCACATTTCAAAGCTTTCCCGCTCCGTGTCTAGTGTCATCTCCTATTTGAACCTCATATATATTTCTTGGATCCTCCAACTTTGAGAGTCGAGCCACATTCCTTTCTATATGATTTGAACAACCATAATCTATATAAAATACATGCTCAACTCCTTTACCTTGCTTCATGCTCATGTGCATCAAGAGAATTGAATCCTCTTGCGTTTGCTCTTAAGTGTAATTTTAGTAATCTCTTCTTCCTCTGTATCCTTCTTGATGATTCGTATTGTTGAAGTTGTTGTTAATGTTGTAGCCATTGAAGTTATTTGATCTTCCTCGTGCACTTCCATAGCCTTCTCTATTGAACCCTCTTCCTCTCAAATTTCTAGGGTTCTTGAAACAATTCTTAGTTGTATGATTACTTAGACCACATATGGCACATGGAGAGGAGCTTTGAAATCTACCCTAGCTTGTCTATATCCTCTCTCTCTTCCTCTTAAACATCTACCTCTACCTGCAAAGTTTTCTTGAGAGGTAGTACGTTCCTCATCAAATGTATTAAGTTTTCCATTTCTATCTTTACTATTGCTATTATCTATATATAGGGCAAACGATTGGTTAA
The DNA here is from genome assembly GCA_020310875.1 of Ceratopteris richardii. Lineage (NCBI taxonomy): Eukaryota > Viridiplantae > Streptophyta > Polypodiopsida > Polypodiales > Pteridaceae > Ceratopteris > Ceratopteris richardii. Next base: position 66,810 of record MU261612.1, read on the forward strand.
CTTTTGCTTTCTCTCCATTCTTCATAAGCTCTGGCTCATGTGTGAACACTTCTCTCATGACGGTGTTGAAGTCAAGAAACTGCATGTCCATGTATAAGTCCACTGTTGTGGTGAAGGCTTCCCATTCATCATCTGCTTGAATTCCATTGATTACTTGCCTTACTATTTGCTCTTCAACTATGACTTCTCCAATGCTCTAAAGTTGATCTGCTAAGTCCATCTTGGTGATAAAATGAGTCACACTTTTCCTGGGCATCTTCTTGAGTGTGGTAAAATCCATCCACAACTGGTTCTTCTTGGCTTTAGTACTTGATGGAAAGAATGCTTCAAGAATATTCCATGTCTCTTGTGAAGTATTGCAGATCCTAATGTGTGGAAGTTAAAAAGCAAAGATTGAGTTAAGAATGTAAGACTTGGCTAGAGCATTGGTTAGCCTCTCTTGTTCTTCTTGAGTTGCTTGTCCTTTGCTTCTAAGGATTGGCATCATCTCATCTCCAAAACTATAGCCATATAGATTTCTCAATTGAAGATATGCTTCCTTTCTAAGTGCCAAAGGTGAGTAATTTCATCTCCCTTGTTGATTTGATGTAGCTCTAATACCATTGCGAGGAGACGATTGGATAGAATCCAGAGATGAGCTTGTGGTACAATAATCCTACTCTACACCTGCCAATGTGACTTCAAGTAACCTTAGTAGACTCTTTCAGCTTCCCAAGTATGCATTTATAGACACTATGTACCCTGAAGTATCACCTCCAAATGTTTGTACCAACAAAAGCTATTTTTGGACTTAAACCTCTTAGAAAAGTGTTCAATTCTCACTCTCTCATAACAACTCACTTGAGACCTTTTAGATACATCTAATTCAAGAGCTTAGCTAACTATTCATAGTTATTTTTCACTAATTTAGAGTGAGTTTACACTAAGGAAGGAGTTTAAGAACTTAGGGGTGTAGTCTTGACTTTTCAAAAGAAAGACAATGTGCAGACACAAGTAGCTTGTTTGATTCATAACTCAAGATCCAATGACCTAAATGTAATGAAATTCGATATATATCAGCTACACTAACCACTTTTATTATATCAAGTTTAAGGAAATCAAATGATCAAGTGTACGTACAGAAATCAATTAAGAAATATCACTAAAATGAAGAGGTTGTAGTAGAGAGTAGTAGACAAAGATGATCATGAACTAATGTATCAATGTATTTGTGAACATGAATGTATGGTACAAAGGATATCGTGTAACTATGCATACATATATGAGCTCCAGATATGCTCAACCATGAGGCTCAATGGCTCTCTCTTCTGTGTCTCATCCCATTACTAAAAATCACCTATTTGTATACACACAAAGAAAGTCTTAAATTTGAATCTCCATCACCTAAAAGTGTTCCTACACTTTAGGTTTTAATTGATTTGATTCCAAGCACGAGCTAAGTCGTTGTTCTTGGTTCCAAACATCACGAGACTCCTTATCTAGCTTCCTTTTACTTTTATCCAATGAAGTAAAGTCCATGACTTTTACAACAAGTATTCATATGAAATTCATATGTGCGCCAAATAAATATGTCAGAAGTCCTCATCATTTGGTCAAGCATCTAGGCTTGCCAAATGTACCAACAAACTACACATGTTGAACCATTCACAACGTTTGCATAGTATATAAGCTTATACAACCTTCAACATAAAATGATAAAAGCAATAATAAGATTTTCATTTGAGAGATTATGAGTTATACATCTAGGATTAATAAATATGACAACAAAACCAATCTTGGCTATTGATAAAACTCACTAAAATTTTTTCTTGATCCTTGATAGATACAAAGCATCTTGCAATGTTAAAGTACTACCATCTTGCAATGCTAAAAATTTTACTACTTGGAATGATCTTTGTGAAACAAAACAAAGACTAAATACTCAAATGTTAAGGTGTTTCTACTAGATCTCATCATCAATCCAAGAGTAGAAGCAAAAAATTGATATGAATCTAACAGACCATTACTAAGAAAAATCTATAGAAGTGAACTTTCTGGTAAAATTTCATTAGCAAAAATCAACTGCTTCTTCAAATCTTTGATCTTCATTAAAAAGTTTTCCATGGAATCTCCTTCATTCATATGATCAATCTCCAATTATTTTTAGAGGTTAGCAAGAAGAGCCTCATTTCTTGCCCGATATAAAGTTGTAAGTTTAGGCCAAGCATTCTTTCTTGTTTTGTAGGAGAGAATGTGAGGGATAATGGAAGCTTTGACAGATAAAAGTATAAATTCATGTGCCTAAGCATCTCTACCATCGGTAATAAAGTTGCTCTACACTAGGTGTAATACAAAGTTCAGAACAAATAGGAACTCAAAGATCATCATCTTCAAGGCCATTTGCATCACCTTCAACAAATCCATTTGCAAGTGTAGGAGGATGTTTCCAACACCCTAGACAATATTCCATATTACTCTTGCTACCAATACACGATGCATAATATATGCCCACAATGGGTTATTACGACTATCCAACCTATACTCAAAAAGCAATGTACAAAATACATCATTGCTTTTTAGCCATGTCCATTCACTAAACCTATAGGGGACCTCAAGGTGCTTATATTGACAAACCAAAATCTATATATATGTTTGGCACAAAAGGATGAAATTGCCTACAAAGGTATTGTGATAGTGTATTTGAAGGCCAAAAGGAGCTCAAATGAAAATTTTGATGCCATAGCATGAATTGATTTTGAGCTCATAATTACCTCGACTATGTTCACCAATTTTCATGGGATTTTGAGACGGAAAAATGGAGGGGTGTTGATGACTCTCTAGATGAAGTGAAGACCTTCTCTAATATCAATTGTTGGATTTTGATATGTGCAAAAGCACACAAACCACACACGGAAGAAGAAGAAGATGCTTGGAGCACAAAACAACATGACTAAATTACCAAATGAATGTACAAACTTAAATAACCTATTAGGTCTATAGGCATATATAGAAGCTCGAGGAAGAGACCTCCTTAAGAGGTAAAACATGACTTGATGGTGCTAAGCGTGTTCACACACATCACTACCAAAATATATCAAAGCTTCCAACCATGATGAGCTAGAAGTTCACAAATGCCATTAGGATAAAAAGGTCTTATCAAAATGAATGCCTCTCTCTTCAACATAACCTTTGGCACATATTTTGGAATGTATAGTTTATTGTAGAAACCACTAGTGGTTTTTTGTACAATATTAATCCCTCTATTTGTTAAGTCTAATCCCAAAAAACTAAGGATCTTTGGATAGGCCATGTAGGGTTCCTATTTTCCCACACACACACACACACACACACAGATATATATATATATATATATATGTGTGTGTGTGTGTGTGTGTATGTGGAGAGATCAGCTTGGCATATGTGCCCATGCAGGAGAACATTGCAAACCTTTTCACGAAGGCTCTGCCTAGGGAGAAGTTTGAAGCTTTGCACAAAGCTTTGGGCTTACTTCCTTTTGTGTATTAGTTCTACATAGCTTGGCACTTCCTTATACATGAGTTATAGCTCCTTGTTCACTACATCAGTCCAAGGGGAGAATTGTTGATATATTTAGGTAGTGATGTGTTTGAGCACACTAGGACCATCCAGGCACTTTCTTCCCTCTTTAGGAGGCTTTTTCCCCTCACTTCTATATATTCCTATTGCCCTAAGGAGTTACTTATCTTTGTACATTCTAGTGGTAATCCATTCAATATTGTGTATTGTGCTTCGAGCTTCACCTTTTTCTTTGTCTTGTTTGCGTGCTTCTGCAGATGTCTAACTCCAACATATTTATGTTTTTATGCATCAATATCGTTGGGGGATTCTTGGACAAGAAGGGATTTCAGTGTTTGTAGGAGAAAAGGGAAAGACAAGAAGAGAAAACACACACTGGAAGCCTCTGTCGAGTGATTACAATAAGCCAGATACAATGTTGAAGCACAATACAAACCAATGCTTCTGCGCAAAACCCCACAAAGTGCTCAATTACAAAATACCAAATACAGAAAGAACTTGTTGGTGCCGGCCTCCTCTGCACCAAACCTCCACCTTCTCCAAGCCTGCACTTATGCACACCTTGCACCAAGCTTCCACTAAGGGGGAGGGATGGGTACCTTCTGTCGGCATGCGCACACTTCAATAAGACCTTGGGATCGTTGGGAGACTAGCTTAGCACTTCTCTGCACACTTCCTTGGTCACTCCTCATGCACACCTTGCACTTCACTTCTCTGCGTTGCACACTGTGTGTCTCTTGCACTTGTCTCTCTTGCTTCACTTAGACTATGCTTCCTCTTGCTTACACTAGAATAGTCCAAGAATAGTCCTTGCCTTGATTTGAGTGTCGATTCACGTACGCTCCTAACTGCAAGAGTATCTTGGTGCTCACTTTGATGTCCCAAGATTTTCTTCACAAGTGGAAGCCAACGAATCCCTGTTTTGTACTGTAGTGACTTTAGGCTCAAAAGAAAATTTTAATTGGGGGGCCATACTTTCACTTCTACATACGTTGCCGCTTCACATACCTTCACATTTTCCTTTAAAGACTTCACTTTTGCACTTAAGAGAGGGTTCACCTGAACCTTCCAAAACACTTTAACAACACTTTTGAGCCTCAGGGAAATTAGAGAAATACCTCTGCAACCTGCAACCACTTTCTCCAATTCACCCTTTGTGGACAATACTTGTGCACTACCTGTGCACTTTGACACATGCACTTCGAACACATTGCCTTTTACCCCTGTTGACTTTGACCAGTTTGACTTTGACTACAATTGACTTTGACTGTGGTTGACTTTGATCAATCTGACTTTTATGGGCTAATCAGTTTCCCACCACCTAATGTGCTCTTCGTCCCGGAGAGCTACAGCCAAAACTTTGTGGAGAAACGACACCAGGAAATGTGTGCTGCAAAATCTTGAAAGGGGACACCTTAGCAGCTACCACGTCCACCAGAAAGTAGGAGAAAAAAATCACCAGAGAAGAAGCAAAAAAGAGATTTTTGGCATGGAGAAGCAAAGGAGGGAAATGGTAGGGTAGAAAGGAGGTGTAGGGGAGGGCTGAGGGGCGGAGATGGAAAGGGTAGGGAGGGTTAAGGATGTGGCTTGGCAGATTGGTAAAGGGAGGGATTGGGAGTATGATTATGGGGTTTGGAGAGGGTTAAAATGATCAAACAATAGAGCTATAGAGGGTGCATATGGGAAATTATGAAACATAAGTTAAGATCAAGTGAGAATAGACCAAATGGACAATGTGGTGGAATAAAAACATGTGATAAATGTGCTCAAAACATGTGGGTTTTGACCAAAACTCAGAGAAAATGTGGGATTTTGGAAAGCGTAATGCAAAAAATGAATCCAAAAGTGCCAAAATACTAGAAAATGACTCCAAATTTGAAAAAAATGGCCATCCGAGGCACGCTCCAAAGCCAAAAGGGTTGAACCATAAAACTAATATATATATATATATATATATATATATATATATATATATATATATATATATATATATATATATATATATATATATATATATATATATATATATATATTATGAAAGAATCATCCGCATTGCCAAGTTTCAATTATTAAAAAAAAGAGAAACTAAAGAAAAGAAAAGTAAAATAAAGTAAAATAATAAAAAAATAAAATTAATAAAATTTAAAAATAAAATAAAATTAAATAAAAAAATAAATAAAAGAAAAGAAAAAATTTGCAAGTCCGCAAGGGAAAAGGGGGGGGGGGTGGGTGTGGGTGGGCGGGGGGGAGGGGGAGGGGGTGGGGAAAAGGGGGGGGGGGGGGGGGGGGGGAGGGGGTTTTGTTTTTTTTTTTTTTTTCAAAAATAAAACGCCTTGGGAGGTTTCTTTTTTTTAATTAAACAAAAACTGAAGAAAAATACATTAAAAAATCCAAAAAAAGTACAAAAAAAAATCCAAAAAATCTTTTAAAAATTCTGAAAAAATTTCCTACAGGTCTAGGCAAGTTTTTTCACTCAAAACCACAGAAAGCTTCCCTTTTTTCTCCAATTTGGCAAGAAAATGATAGTTGAAAAAGGATGATAAATACAAGGAAAATTCAAAAAAAATGCTTGAAAAAATCCCAAAAAAAATTCAAAAATTATACTTATGCCAAGGCCTAAGAAAGAGTTGCTAAATTTGCTAACAACACGAAGAACAAGCATGAAAATTGATGAAATATACTAAAACATAAGCAAAAATGATGGGAAAAGACTATGTACAACCTAGAGAAATTATGCAGGTTCCAGGTGATCCATAAATCTTTAGTTGGCTTGATGATGTGCCTTGAGCCATGATCTTGATATGTTGACTCAGAGAAACTCCTCCATAATCTCCAATTGTACTGCACTTCATTTGTTTTGTCTTTATTTTGGGCATGTTGACGACTTGATAGGGCCCCCTTAAATCCTTCCATAAAATATTATCTCCTTCATACTACAGCTTGTGTTTCCAAAGACTTGCAGGTACTCCTTGCACATCCTTGTAAAGCCTTGCACTTACTATCATAAAAATTGACATAACAGAAGATAGCCATACCAATATCCATAAAAAAGTGGCCATTGACATATGAGTTGGAATATCTTCATCACTGTTGTACTTAAGGGCTTTGCTTTTCTTCTCTTTGTTATGGCCTTTGATAGAGACTATTTCACTCGAATCAGTATCCTGAGTGTTTTCCTCTTTTTCTTCATATGCTTCTTCTCTCCTTGAGTTTGGAAAAATTCCATAACAGGAAGATGGGTCTTCTGCATGGAGCCAAGACAACATGTTTTCATCTTCATATAAATCTGCTCCTTCAAATAGATCTGCTTTTGGGTTGTCCACCAATTCTTCTTCCATACAAATACCAATTCTTTGTATCATGCTGGTATGTCTTTGATTGTCTGGACCTTCTTCTAAAATTATCTGCTGCAACTCTTTTCCCTCTTGCTTTACCCACATTGTGTCTTTGCCCCAGTCATGCAGCACATTGGCATGCCTTAACCAAGGTCTCCCAATTAGCAGGGGGAAACTTCCTTCTACCTGTTGCAGCCTTAAAACAAGAAAATCCAAGTTAAAGATGGTACCTTGTATTTTGACTGGGACTCTAGGAACCACTCCCATAGGTCTTACTATGCTTTGGTCTGCCATTGTTACAGTGAAGTGGGCAGGTCTTGAAGGGTATAGTCTAATCTTTTTCATGGTATATTTAGGCATCAAGTTAATGCCAGAACCACCATCCATAATAACTCCTTGAAACTTATGACCTTTAATAGAGACTGTTAGCCGAGGGCTCTTGTAATCTGTGAGGGGTGCTTCCCCTACACTTTTATCTTTATGCATAATAGAATCCTTTGCCACTAAACTTGTTGTGGACATTTCATCAATTATCTGCAAGAGCTCTGACCTGAATTTCCCATCCATCTTTATTAATTCAAAAATACTGACCTCCTTTTTCATGGACTTGAGTAGTCTGGAAGCTTCCGATTCCTTAAGAGCATGGGCTCCATTTGACTTATCAAACTCCTCATGAGCCCTCTTGAATGCGTGTCCAATGGCATCACTGGTACCTATGAAATTTTCTATTTGCTTTGTATTTGTACCTGTGGTGTCTCTGTCTTCATATGCAACTTTGTCTTTGTTCAATCCATTAATCATTGGTTCTTGACCTATATCCACTTGAGCCTTCCCCTTGCGTCTTGTCTGCACTGTAAAAGATTCAATTTCTTCTAACTGCACCACCCTGGTAGATGGTGATGGCTGGCACATTGAATTGATCTACCCTTTCTTCTTTGCACATAGAAATCATTTGAGTGTGGGTCCCGGATGAAGAGGCTTGATTCTTAGGACAACAATTTGTATAGTGGTCTTTGGCCTCTGGGCAGTTTCTGCAAGGAGGGGCATTTTCTGGTAGAGTGCACCTACTTTGATAGTGCCCACATTCTCCACATTTGAAACAAATGATTGGCCTTCTAGGCCCATTTCCAAAGTTATTCCTCTGTCTAGGGTCATAATTGTTACCTTGGTTGGGTGCAGCGGCCATCACATTTGCTGGTGGTAGGGGTCCTCCTTGTGTCCAATATGTTGTTGCAGGCATTCCTCCTGATTGGCATTCCTGGGCCTCATGCCCAGCTTTCCTGCATAATTGGCAAGTCACACTTAACAGAGGACATTCACTTACTATATGCCCTTGCTTGCTGCACATGGAACACCAAAATCCACTCTTGATGCCACCTCCTTTGAGTTCCTGCAACTCTTGTTGCAGCTTAGTCAATTCCTCTGCTTGGGTCTCCTCCTCCTTTTGGAGCTTTAATGCTTCAATCTCCCTTCTCAACTGAGTAACAACATTCTCCTCCTCTCTATGGGGCTTATTTCTTTTTAAGCCCTCTTCCTTAGCTCGATCACTGGATCCTCCATTTCTATAGAATATGGTAGTTGAGAAGAAGTCGCTCCATATTGTTTCCTTATCTGCTCTAGTCGTGTAGTTGTGTTGATGAACTCTTCTATGGAGGCTGTAGGCAACACTAATTCCTTAATTTTGCATTGGGTGGCCACTGGTAGTGGCTTAGCTAACCATTTCTTAACAAAAAAATCATGTGGTGGATCTGGAAATTTGGTCATTAGTGCCTTGGCCCTAGTCACAAACTTTGGGAACTTTTCACCTGGACCCAATCTCAAATTCTCTAATTCCTCTATGATGATCTCCGCAGTATTTCCATGCTCAAATTGATTTTTGAATGCATCTTTCATTAGGTCCCAAGTTGTAAAATGGTTCTCAGCAAATTGGCTGAACCATTTATCTGCCAGTCCTTCTAATGTAGCAGGGAAGAGTATTAAAAAGGCATCTTCTTTGCCCATTAAGCCTCTAGTTTTGCATAGTGCTTAAAACCTTATAATATGCTCGTCTGGATCCTCCTGAGCTAGGCCTTTGAAAGAAGGAAATTTTATATTTAATCTTGAGAGTAAGGTTTCCAAGTCTACCTGACCAGCCATGCTCCTTACTGATGAAGTTGATGAAAGTGGACTAGACGATCTTCTAACAGCCTTCCTCCTTGTTTGCTTGCACGTGACCCTCAATGTTTGGGACGGAGTTGCAGTCATGAGCTGCTCGTAGCCCTCTTAGTATGAGATAATTGATAAGAATATGTACCTCTTAGTCCATTGAAGTAGTATTGTCGACACTTGAATAGTGCTTCTCCAACTGCAATATATCTTCTCCTATGCTCAAATCTCCTTGGAAGTCCCACCGGGTGTGCCAAATTTTGTTGGGGGATTCTTGGACAAGAAGGGATTTGAGTGTTTGTAGGAGAAAAGGGAAAGACAAGAAGAGAAAACACACACTGGAAGCCTCTATCGAGTGATTACAATAAGCCAGATACAATGTTGAAGCACAATACAAACCAATGCTTCTGTGAAAAACCCCACAAAGTTCTCAATTACAAAATACAAAATACCCAAAGGACTTGTTCCTGTCGGCCTCCTCTGCACCAAACCTCCACCTTCTCCAAGCGTGCACGTGTGCGCACCTTGCACCAAGCTTCCACTAAGGGGGATTGATGGGTACCTTCTATCGGCATGCACACACTTCAATAAGACCTTGAGATCCTTGGGAGACTAGCTTAGCACTTCTCTGCACACTTCCTTGGTCACTCTTCATGCACACCTTGCACTTCTCTCTCTTGCTTCACTTAGACTATGCTTCCTCTTGCTTACACTAAAATAGTCCAAGAATAGTCCTTGCCTCGATTTGAGTGTTGATTCACGTACGCTCCTAACTGCAAGAGTATCTTGGTACTCACTTTGATGTCCCAAGATTGTCTTCACAAGTGGCAGCCAACGAATCCCTGTTTTGTCCTGTAGTGACTTTAGGCTAAAAACAAAATTTTAATTGGGGGGCCATACTTTCACTTCTACGTACGCTGCCGCTTCACATACCTTCACATTTTCCTTTTAAGTCTTCACTTTTGCACTTAAGAGAGGGTTCACCTGAACCTTCCAAAACACTTTAACAACACTTTTGAACCTTAGGGAAATTAGAGAAATACATCTGCAACCTGCAACCACTTTCTCCAATTCACCCTTTGTGGACAATACTTTTGCAGTACCTGTGCACTTTGACACATGCACTTCGAACACTTTGACTTTTACCCTTGTTTGACTTTGACCAATTTGACTTTGACATTTTGACTTTGACTATAGTTGACTTTGATTGCGGTTGACTTTGATCAATATGACTTTTATGGGCTCAACAAATATCATATAGAGGGCTCCTAGAGTGTATAAATATATAATGAGCATATAGCAAATTTCTCATCATAAAAACTACTTTCCTTAACCATATTCAATCATTTACATATTTTGAGTTATCAAAAAGATTATTTTTCTTTAAATATATATTTTTTAGAACATCTAGGTATAGGTCTTTAGGGGACATGAAGTTTTTTTTGAGAAATGTATTTGATTCGTATGCATGATTTTCTTATTCATTAGAAAAAAGCACAGTATAGTGTCCTATTTTGGTACAACACTAGTGTTAATGTATTTGCTTATGTAGCCATGCTGTATGACATCTTTTGGATTTTGAGGAGCATGTTCGATGGTTAGAGACTATATATTTCTTTGATTTTGTGAGTCTTAATGGAAATGATTGATAAAATATTCTATTTGTCATGGAAGGGGGAGACGTTTCTTCACAAAGCATCTAGTGAAGCTATGGTTAAAGAACCTGGGCTACCTATGTGTGGCTGAAATTACTATATGTAACCAATGAATCATAAAAATGCATAAGTAAACCAAATAAAATGATTTTTAGAGAGCATTTCTCTCTAGTTAAACTGAAATTTTCAGTAAGGAGAATAAGAATTGGCTTTTGCAAAAGAGTACCACTTCTGCACAATTGACTTCTAATTGAGCATATGATTGTTCGCTTCTTGGGAGATCTTTTGTCGTCCATTCACACTTCATGAAAGGGATAGGAATGCACATGAATCCAGTCGGGATGAGCACATATTCTGGAATGTATAACAATTAGTGGTTTTTTGTAGGATCTTTATCCCTCTATTTGTTAAGTATAATCCCAAAAAATTAAGGATCTTTGGATGGGCCATGTAGGATTCCTATTTTCCCATATATATATATATATATATATATATATATATATATATATATATATATATATATATATATATATATATATATATATATATATATATATATATATATATATATATATATATATATGTATGTGTGTGTGTGTATGTATGTATATTTGTGTGTATGTGTGTATGTATGTGCCATCTTTTTCTCTGCTTTCAATATTGCCAGCTTAAATTTTGCACTTAAATGTTTGGATTAATGCACTACTAGTGTAAAGTGTATAATTCCGTATACACCTCAATAGAATGGAGTTGCTGAATGAAAGAACATGCCACTCATGGAGATGGTGAGGTGTATTGTCAAGAGTTAGGCCTTACCACATAGTTTCATGCTTGAGGTTATCATGTGTGCAGCATATGTACTTATCAGGTATCCCACTAAAGCACTCCACTCTATCACTCCATATGAATCTTGGCCATGGTCAAAAGCCATCTCTTGCTCATCCACATGTTTTTGGTTGTTTGGTATATGCATTAGTGTGTGAACACCATTGCAGGAAATTGGATGATAAAGTAGTAAAATGTATTGTTGTTGGGTATAGTTCTGAAAGCAAAGACTATCATCTGTATCATCCATAGACTAAATGCATGTTGGTTAGCTGTGATGTTGTTTGTGTGGAAGATGCTATTCAGCCTTTACTTTCATGTATGAAGGAGACATCTGTTAGCTCCAAAGAAAAGTATGATACTTTGCAACCTCTTTTTACTGGTGGATAGTCTAGTGCAACTTCTCAGCCTTTGTAGGTTTCATGTGATGATCGAGATCATTCCATATCTAATGCAGATTTACATGATGCACTTGTTGATGAGAGAGCTGAAATTAAAGAGGCAGAAACTATGCCAAAATGATTGGTGAAGACTTTGTGTGATAGCAAATTAGATGCACCTCTACCATATGGTACTTGTTCAGGCTCTCATAGTGCCTCTTTAGCATTAGATTGCTATGCTATCGTTGTGTCTAGTCTTTATAATGAGATGAACCTGTTTCAATTGATGAAGCAGAAAATTCAAAAATTTGATGGCTACTATGAAATTTGAATATGATGCTATAATGAAGAATGTTACCTAGTCTTTATGTTACTTGCCTCCTAGCAAGAAGGCCATTGGCACTAATTGGGTATACAAGCTAAAGTGTAAGCCTGATAGAACAATAGACATGTATAAGACTAGGCTTGTTGCAAAGGGTTATGCATAGGAAAGAGGCATCAATTTTGATGAGACCTTTTCACGTACATGGTGAATGACTACTGTTCGTAGAATCTATGCACTTGCCGCTCATCATGGTTGGAATGTAGATCACTTGGACATTCAAACAACATTTTTGAATGGTGACTTGCATGAAGAAGCGTATGTTTTTCAGCCTCGTGGCTTTGTGTAGAAAAGTCATGATGGCTTTGTGTAGAAAGGTCATGAAAACAAGGTGTGCAAGTTAAAGAAGGCATTAGATGGTTTAAAACAAGCACCACATGCTTGGTATGAAAATATACATGCCTATCTGATTGCAGATGGTTTTGAGAACATTCCAACCAAATCAGTCATCAATGCTATGTTACCACTCAGGTGATTGCTACACCCTGAGTCAATGTAGAAAACTCTTTGGTCTTCACTTTGCCTTTCACAGGTTGCATTCATTATCAATGTTGAATCCTCCTTCTGATCTGAAGCATAATTGTAGTAGGTATTATTGTATTGTTGACTTTGGAATCCTCTACCTGCATTTCTTCCAAAGTAACCCCTACTACCTCTTCCTCTGAAGTTACCTCTTTGATTTTTGCCACCTCTTCCTCTTGAATTAAAATTTTTATTATATCCACCATTACTCTGATTATTATGCCAACAATCAGTAGCTAAGTGATTTGTCTTACCACAAATCCAGCAAGCTTTGACTCCATCTTTATTATTCATGCCTCTTCCTCTACCTTTTCCACCTCCTCTTCCTCTTAGGAAGTTGGCTTGACTAGTTGTGCCTTCATCTTCATTTGCTTGTTGCTTCCCTTTGCTATTTTTCTTCTTATCCTTTGAGT
>MU261613.1:15000-37500 GCA_020310875.1 Ceratopteris richardii
ATCATACTCAAGAAAGGTATCTGAAAAATTTGCTAACCAAATTTAAAATGGAAGATTGCAGGATAGCACCAACTCCAATGGAAGTAAATCATAGATTGAGTAGATATGGAGGAGAAGAATTCAAAGATATGAAGCTTTATCAGAGTTTTGTGGGTAGCCTGATTTATGTTACATTAACAAGACCTGAGTTATCATATGCAGTTGGAGTTTTATCTCAATTCATTCATTGTCCTAGAAAGGAACATTGGATTGCAGGACAAAGAGTACTTAGGTACATCAAGGGCACACTTAAAGAAGGTTTGTATTATGGATTTACTTCAGATACAAGAGTCAAAATATACAGTGATGCAGATCGGGCAGGTAATTCTGATGATAGAAGATCAACACATGGATATTTGTGTTATGTGGGAGATAAGCTAATTTCATGGTGCTCTAAGAAGCAACATACAGTTGCTTTATCATCTACAAAAGCAAAATACAAAGGCATGGTAGAAGCTGCAAAGGAAGTAATATGGTTAAAGACTCTTATGAAGAGTTTTGATATTGTTTAGAGTACTCCTATGATTTGTGGAGACAATATGAGTTCTTTATATTTGGCAGCAAATCCTGTATTCCATGCCAAAACTAAACATATTGAGATTTAGTATCATTTTTTGAGAGAGAAAGTTTTTGATAAAGAAATTGAAGTTATGCATACTCCTACAAAAGATCAACTTGCAGATATGATGACAAAGAGTTTGGATGGACCAAAGTTGCAGAGGTTTAAAGATATGGTAGGAATAATGAAGATGCAGGTAATCACAATTGATGATTGAGGGGGAGCTGTTGGAGAAGGACAATCAACAATTGGTGATTATATGAAGCCTAGAAACAAAGATATGAAGAAAATATTGAAGTCCAACTTCATGAAGTGAAGTGAAGGTTCAGGAAGAAAAGTTCTTTAAACATATGTACATTAGTTTTGTAAATACTTCAATATACTTGAAGTAATGACAATTCAATACTAGTATGTATATATATACGTGTATATGATCGTAAAGAGAGTGAGAGATGAGGTATACATGAAATGAGATGAATAGATGATGAGTATTGTGTGTGTCATCTATCAGATGTATGAAGAGTTGAATAAAAAGAATGTTCAGAGAATTGCACGTCGATCTTTTCTCTAGTTCTCCTTCTGTGTTTGATTTTATCAAAAATCCTTTTGTACACATCTAATTCCATAGTTAATCTATCTATGGTTAAAGTTTAAGAGTCCAATTGCAAAGAGGCTAAGAGAAATTTGTGTAGCAACATCTATATGTGAGAAAGTGTTGAGTGTCTTCTGAAACAGGCGCAATCCCGATGGTCAAAGAAATGGTCAGTTCTTAGTGCACAATGTAAAGTTTTACACAAGTGAGGAGTCAAAATCTAAGTTGGAAGGTAAGCCATCTATGGCTAAAAGCATTTGCTTAAACGGGTTCAAATTTGGGAGAACCATGTGTTATAAGTTGTAGGTGTCAAAGTCGACTCTATAATAAGAAGGCAGTTTCAGACATAGGTAGATTTTTTGGATCATTTATCAAAATCTACTTAAGCGTTTGAAGTGCTTTAACTTGGAGGAGGTGCGCAAACTCAAGATGACACATTCTACAAAGTTTAATCAGAAATTTTGCACGAATGATTAATCAATGAGTCAATAATGTGCAGCAAACTTTTCTGTGAAATGACTTTTTCATAGTTAGCTAAAAATCTTGACAGTTTGGTGCTTGTCTTCCAAAATTGGTTGGAGTTTAAAGTTATTCTTGATATAGAGGTGGTCTAACATCAAGGATAGCTTGTTCTTTTGGAGATTAACACTCTCCATCATATCTATCTATCTATATATCTATCTATCTATCTATCTATCTATCTATCTATCTATCTATCTATCTATCTATCTATCTATCTATCTATCTATCTATCTATCTATCTATCTATCTATCTATCTATCTATCTATCTATCTATCTATCTATCTATCTATCTATCTATCTATCTATCTATCTATCTATCTATCTATCTATCTACCTATCTATCTATTGATCTATCGATCTATCTACCTATCTATCTATTGATCTATAGATCTATCTACCTATCTATCTATCTATCTATCTATCTATCTATCTATCTATCTATCTATCTATCTATCTATTGTTGGAGCAAACCAATCACAAATTGGTGATTATAGAGATCTTGGAGAATGCTTATGGTCAGAATGAAGCAAAGGAAGACATTTGCAAAATTAAGAAGAAGTCAGAATGTTGTCTTGTACACATATGTACATTAGCATAGTCATAGATGACTTAGAACTTTTGTTCAGTAAGAATTGTGTACAAATTATCTATAAATACCTTGAGAAAAGTCGGCGCATGTATGAGAGCTTATGTGACAATAGTTAGAAGTCAAGAATGAGGGAGATAGAAGTCAAGAGATAGAGGAAAGTGAGTTTGTGTGAGCTCTCATCACTCAGTTGTAATTTTCTGAGTTAATGAAGAAATATTGCGCCCGATCTTTTCGTGTCTGCTCCTTCTGTGTTTGATCATTTGTGAAATCCTTTTGAGGATATCTAAGTTGTTAGTTAATGAGCCTGTGACCTGAATTTCAGAGTCCAATTGTAAACAGGCTAGGAGAATTGTGAGTAGGAACATTCATATGTGTTGAATGTCTACAGTTCTCTGAAACAGGCGCAAATTTCGAGTTTAATCTTTTGGTCAGTGCTCACTCCATAATTTAAAGTTTTGTGCAAGCAAGCACTTAATCTTTAAGTTGGAAGGTGATCTACTCGTGGCTAAAAGCATTTGGCAAAACGGGTTAGATATTGTGAGAATCAAAGTTAAGAAATTAGGGGTGTCTGAATCGACTTCTCAGAAGTACAGTTTCTGACATAGGTAACTTGAGAAGTTGATTTCTCAAGCTACACTTAACCTTTTGAAGTGATTCAACTTGGAGGAGATGCGCAAACTCTAGAAGATGATTCGTACAAAGTTTCATAAAAAACTTTACACATTTGATAAGTCAATGTGAAGAAATTCTGCAGCAGACTTTTCTGTGTATCATCTTCTTCACAGAATTGTTAATCTTTTGATAGTCAGTAATTGATCTTTTAAATGTGTGAAAGGTTTTGACTTATTCTTGGTATAGAGGTGCTCTAATCACAAGAATAGGTTGTTCTTTTGGAGATTAAAACTCTCCATCAGTGGTATCAGAGCAGGAGACATCAATTTGAAGGAATTTGAAGAAAAGGAGGATCTCGACTGCTGCAGATTCAAGAGATTCAACATTTGAAGGATCAAGAAGTGAAAGCTTGGAGTCAAAGCTCGAGGAGAAGACAATTTGACATCAAGAAAGGCAAAAGGAGCTCAATTCAAAGTAAAGGTACATACATTGTTTGTAAAGCTTGAAGATTTCAATATACAGGTGGATACAAGATGGGAGAAAGCTTGCAGATTGATAAGCTAGATAGGGAGAACTATCCAGCATGGTCCATGAGGATGGAAGCACACCTCATGAGCAAAGACCTTATATCATTTATTACAGGAGATGAAGAAAAACCAGAATTTGCAGATCCAAGTATTCCTACTAGGGAAGAACTTGCAATGTTGAAGACTTGGATGAGAAAGGATGCTCAAGCAAGGAGTATCATCTACATGGCTGTAAATGATTACCTTCTACCTCACATCAGAGGTTTAGAAAGTGCTACAGATGTTTGGAATGCCTTGGAAGAGCATTTCCAAAATACAACTAAGTCAAGGAAGTCCTCACTATGGGCTGAGTTCACAACTTTCAAGAAAAAGAGCTCACAATCAATTTCAGATTATGTGGCAAGGATGAAAGATATTGCAGATAGCTTGGGAGCAGTGGATGAAGATATTGAAGAGGAAAAGTTGGTAAGACAAATACTTACATGTCTAAGAGGTGATGAGAAGTGGAAGCCTTTTATATTGTCCATAGAATTGTCACTTGATCACTTTACTCCTGACCTTAATCAATTGCTAGGACACATGCTAACCTTTGAGCAGGATCTTAAAGGAGACAATGATAGAAGTACAAGTCAAGCTATGTACTCCAAAGACAAGAAAAAGAATGGCAAGGGAAAGCAATCAAATGATGATGAAGGGAATTCAAATCAAGCTAACTTCACAAAAGAGAAGACAAATTTCAGAGGTAAAGGAAGAGGAGGTAAGAACAAAGATAATGCTAAAGCTTGTTGGATTTGTGGCAGAACAAATCATTTGGCAAATGATTGTTGGTATAACAATCAAAGTGGAGGATACAACAATCAGAATTATAGTCAAAGAGGTAGAGGAGGCAGAAACCAAAGAGGCAATTTCAGAGGAAGAGGAGGTAGGACATCATATGGAAGAGGAGGTGGAAGAAACTTCCAATCTCAGTCCTACAACAATAATTATTACAATTATGCATCAGATCAGAAGGATGACATGACTCTTATCTTGAATGCAACTCATGAATCAATGGGAGAAGATCAAAGAGTGTTTTATATTGACTCAGGGTGTAGCAATCATCTGAGTGGGAATCTATCCTTGATGACTGATATGGAAGCAAGGGTGAATGGACATACAGTTCAAACAGGTGACAATACTAAACATAAAGTGGAGAGCATTGGATCAGTGAAGACAAAGAGTGGAAGTACACTTCTGAGCAAGGTACTTTATGTCCCTACTATTCCTAAAAATTTGATAAGTGTAGGGCAAATTGTGGAGAAAGGATATGAGGTAAGATTTACAAATGATGGTGTCTATGTACAAGATCCAAATCAGGGATATAGAACCATAGTTGCAGGTAAAAAGGAAGGAAGATTGTTCACTCTCAAGGTCCAAGGTAATGTGGGACATGCATTGTTTACCTATGGAGGTCAAAAGGTATCTGAACTAGACCTATGGCATAAGAGGCTAGGTCATTTCAATGAGAGAGCTATAAAGGAGATGTCAAAGAATCAGGTGGTGCTTGGATTGCCAAACATTGAAGGGCAACATATGGTGTACAAGTGTGAAGCTTGTCAATTAGGTAAAGCACATAAAAGTTCTTATAACAAATCAGGGTACAAGTATTCAAATATGCTTGAATTGGTTCATACAGATGTATGGGGTCCCTCAAGGGATTATAGCATAAATGGATCCAGATATTATGTATTGTTTGTTGATGATGCAACCAGGTGGATTACTTTGTATGTAATCAAGGATAAATCAGAAGTTTTCAAGACATTCAAACATTTCCATGCTTATGCAGAAAGGATCACAGGACAAAAGCTAAAAAGGTTAAGATCAGATGGAGGGGGAGAGTATTTCTCAAAAGAGTTTGATGATTATTTGTGGAATGTAGGTATCAAAAGAGAAGTAACTTGTAGGTACTCCCCTCAACAAAATGGAGTAGCAGAAAGGAGGAATAGGACTCTTGTAGAATTTGCAAGAGCCATGATGAAGGAAAAGAATTGTCCAAATTACTTATGGGCAGAGGCCATTAACACTGCAACATACCTTGTGAATAGGTTGCCTTGCAAAGCTTTGGATGGAGGAACCCCTTATGAAGCATGGTGGGGTAAGAAGCCTAGTCTTGATCATTGTAAAGTTTTTGGATGTATTGCATATGCTTATGTTCCTTCACAATTAAGACATAAGCTAGAACCAAAAGCAGAGAAGTATGTGTTTATTGGATATGATGATAGACAGATGGGTTATAGGTTGTGGAGTCCATCCACAAAGCAATTTCTTGTTACTAAAGATGTGACATTTGATGAGCAAAATATGTGGTATACAGGATCACCAAATGAGTATACAGGTGTTGAAGAAGTTCAAAGAAAAGGAAAAGCAAAGGTAAAAGTTTGTGAAGAAATTGTTGATGAAGTTGACTCTAGATGTAGAGTGCAGGATCATGTAGAAGAAGGGCCAAGATTTGATCCAGAATCAAATGAGGCTGAAACTTCAAGAAGTGCAGAAATCAGGAGATCTACAAGAGAAAGGAAAGAGCCTATAAGGTATAGTTATGATACATCTTTCCTAACAACAAAAGATTATGCCTACATTGTGAAAACAGAAGAAGATCCAACCACTTATGAAGAAGCCAAAGGTAAACAGAATTGGGAGAAGGCAATGCAAGAAGAGTATGATGCTCTACTTGAAAATGAAACTTGGGAATTAGTACCAAGACCAAAGAATCAGAAAGTCATTGGATGCAAGTGGGTATATAAAACAAAGAGGTTTGCAGATGGTAAGGTGTCTAGATATAAGGCTAGACTAGTGGTTAAAGGTTATGCCCAAACTTATGGGGTAGATTATGATGAAACCTTTAGTCCTGTTGCTAAGATGTCTACAATTAGGACATTGATTGCTATTGCTACTTGCAAGGGATGGAAATTATCACAATTGGATGTGAAGAATGCATTTCTTAATGGTTACATTGCAGATGAAGTATATATGGAGCAACCAGAAGGCTTCATGGAATCAATTGGATCAGATTATGTGTGTAAGCTCAAGAGAGCTTTATATGGGTTGAAGCAAGCCCCAAGAGCTTGGAATTACAGATTGGTCAAGTTCTTGAATGAATGTGGATTTCAAGCATCAAAGGCAGATAGTAGCTTGCTAGTGAAGGCAAGTGAAAATGGATATATTTACATGTGCATTTATGTTGATGATATTATTGTTACAGGAACAGATGCTCAAGGAATCAATGAACTCAAGAAGCAAATAGAGAAGGAGTTTAAGATAAGTGATTTGGGAAACTTATCTTATTTTCTAGGAATGCAGATTGTATATACTCAACATGGAGTATATGTTTCACAAGAGAGATACTTGAAGAATCTTTTAGTCAAGTTTAACATGGAAGATTGCAGAACCTCAACTACACCATTGGAGGTAAATCATAAGTTAAGCAGGTATGGAGGTGAAGAGTTCAATGACATGAAGAAATATCAGAGTTTGGTAGGTAGTTTGATCTATGCTACCTTAACAAGGCCAGATCTATCATATGCAGTAGGTGTGTTGTCACAATTCATGCATTGTCCAAAGAAGACTCATTGGATTGCAGCCCAAAGGGTACTCAGATATATCAAGGGAACCCTAAGTGAAGGACTAAGCATATAGAGATACAGTATTATTTCTTGAGGGAAAAGGTACTTGATAAAGAGATTGAAGTGATGTACACTCCAACAAAAGAACAAGTGGCAGATATGATGACAAAGAGTCTGGATGGACCTAAGCTACAGAGATTCAAGGAGATGGCAGGAGTGAAGAAGAATGAAATAATCACAATTAGTGATTGAGGGGGAGCTGTTGGAGCAAACCAATCACAAATTGGTGATTATACAGATCTTGGAGAATGCTTATGGTCAGAATGAAGCAAAGGAAGACATTTGCAAAATTAAGAAGAAGTCAGAATGTTGTCTTGTACACATATGTACATTAGCATAGTCATAGATGACTTAGAACTTTTGTTCAGTAAGAATTGTGTACAAATTATCTATAAATACCTTGAGAAAAGTCGGGGCATGTATGAGAGCTTATGTGACAATAGTTAGAAGTCAAGAATGAGGGAGATAGAAGTCAAGAGATAGAGGAAAGTGAGTTTGTGTGAGCTCTCATCACTCAGTTGTAATTTTCTGAGTTAATGAAGAAATATTGCGCCCGATCTTTTCGTGTCTGCTCCTTCTGTGTTTGATCATTTGTGAAATCCTTTTGAGGATATCTAAGTTGTTAGTTAATGAGCCTGTGACCTGAATTTCAGAGTCCAATTGTAAACAGGCTAGGAGAATTGTGAGTAGGAACATTCATATGTGTTGAATGTCTACAGTTCTCTGAAACAGGCGCAAATTTCGAGTTTAATCTTTTGGTCAGTGCTCACTCCATAATTTAAAGTTTTGTGCAAGCAAGCACTTAATCTTTAAGTTGGAAGGTGATCTACTCGTGGCTAAAAGCATTTGGCAAAACGGGTTAGATATTGTGAGAATCAAAGTTAAGAAATTAGGGGTGTCTGAATCGACTTCTCATAAGTACAGTTTCTGACATAGGTAACTTGAGAAGTTGATTTCTCAAGCTACACTTAACCTTTTGAAGTGATTCAACTTGGAGGAGATGCGCAAACTCTAGAAGATGATTCGTACAAAGTTTCATAAAAAACTTTACACATTTGATAAGTCAATGTGAAGAAATTCTGCAGCAGACTTTTCTGTGTATCATCTTCTTCACAGAATTGTTAATCTTTTGATAGTCAGTAATTGATCTTTTAAATGTGTGAAAGGTTTTGACTTATTCTTGGTATAGAGGTTCTCTAATCACAAGAATAGGTTGTTCTTTTGGAGATTAAAACTCTCCATCATCTATCTATCTATCTATCTATCTATCTATCTATCTATCTATCTATCTATCTATCTATCTATCTATCTATCTATCTATCTATCTATCTATCTATCTATCTATCTATCTATCTATCTATCTATCTATCTATCTATCTATCTATCTATCTATCTATCTATCTATCTATCTATCTATCTATCTATCTATCTATCTATCTATCTATCTATCTATCTATCTATCTATCTATCTATCTATGTATCTATGTATCTATCTATCCATCTATCTATCTATCTATCTATCTCTATCTATTTATCTATCTATCTATCTATCTATCTATCTATCTATCTATCTATCTATCTATCTATCTATCTATCTATCTATCTATCTATCTATCTATCTATCTATCTATGTATCTATCTATCTATCTATCTATCTATGTATCTATCTGTCTATCTATCTATCTATCTATCTATCTATCTATCTATCTATCTATTTATCTATCTATCTATCTATCTATCTATCTATCTATCTATCTATCTATCTATCTATCTATCTATTTATCTGTCTATCTAACTATCTATCTATCTATCTATCTATCTATCTATCTATCTATCTATCTATCTATCTATCTATCTATCTATCTATCTATCTATCTATCTATCTATCTATCTATCTATCTATCTATCTATCTATCTATCTATCTATCTTTGTATCCATCCATCTATCCATACGTCCATCCATTCATGCATCCATCCATCCATCCATCAATCAATCCATCCATCCATCTATCCATCCATCCATCCATCCATCTATCTATCTATCTATTTATTTATCTATCTATCTCTCTCTCTGTATATATATATATATATATATATATATATATATATATATATATATATATATATATATATATATATATATATATATATATATATATATATATATATATATATATATATATATATATATATATATATATATATATATATATATATATATATATATAATTATCTTTCTTTCTTTCTTTCTATCTATCTATCTATCTATCTATCTAGGTAGCTAGCTAGCTATCTATCTATCTATCTGTCTATCTATCTATCTATCTATCTATCTATCTATCTATCTATCTATCTATCTATCTATCTATCTATCTATCTATCTATCTATCTATCTATCTATCTGTCTATCACATGGAAAGAGAGAGATACATAAATTTGAATTCTTTTGGTCCTCTTTACAACTCTATGTTGATAAATACGTGGAGCTTGACCTTTGATTGTCTTGTAGTGACAAGTAAAGGCATGAGATCAAGCTAGGAGCATTATCTACATGGCAGTCAATGACTACTTGCTACCTCACATTAGAGGTCTTGAAAGTGCAAGTGATATATGGAATGCTTTGGAGGAGCATTTCCAAAACACCACAAAGTCAAGGAAGGCATCCTTGTGGGTAGAGTTTACCACATTTAAGAAGAAGGCCTCTCAATCGATCTTAGATTATGTAACAAGGATGAAGGACATTGCAGATGCATTAGCAGCAGTTGATGAAGATATTGAGGAGGATAAATTGGTAAGGCAAATCCTCATAGGTTTGAGAGGTGATGATAAATGGAAGCCATTCATTTTGTCTACTGAATTATCACTTGATCATTTCACTCCTGATTTAAATCATTTGCTAGGACACATGTTAATTTTTGAGCAGGATGTCAAAGGTGAAAGTGATAAGAGTGCAAGTCAAGCAATGTATTCAAAGGATAAGAAGAAGAATATCAAAGGGAAGCAACAAGCAAATGAAGATGAAGGTACAACTAGCCAAGCTAACTTCCTAAGAGGAAGAGGAGGTGGCAAAGGTAGAGGAAGAGGTAGGAGCAATAAAGATGGAGTCAAAGCTTGCTAGATTTGTGGTAAAACAAATCACTTAGCTAATCATTGTTGGCATAATACTCAAAACAATGGCAGATATAATCAGAATTTTAATTCAAGAGGAAGAGGTGGTAGAAATCAAAGAGGTAATTTTAGAGGTAGAGGTTACTTTGGAAGAAATGCAGGTAGAGGATTCCAAAGTCAACAATACAAGAATACCTACTACACTTATGCTTGAGATCAGAAGGAGGATTCATTGATAATGAATGCAACTTGTGAAAGGCAAAGTGAAGACCAAAGAGTCTTCTACATTGACTCAGGGTGTAGCAATCACCTGAGTGGTAACATAGCTTTGATGACTGATTTGGAGAATGAGGTGACTAATCATGTAGTTCAAACAGGTGACAATACAAAGCACAATGTGAAGTCAATTGGATCACTGAAGGCCAAGGATGGTAGTACTCTCTTGAGTAAGGTTTTGTATGTTCCTACAATTCCTAGGAGTTTGATAAGTGTAGGACAAATTATTGAAAAAGGTTATGAAGTTAGGTTCACTAATGAAGGAGTGTTTGTGGAAGACCCTAGCAATGGGTATAAACAAATTTTTTCAGGGAAGAAAGAAGGAAGACTCTTCACATTGAAGATTCAAGGTAATGTTGGTCATGCCTTGTTCACTTATGGAGGACATAAGATCTCTCAGTTAGATCTTTGGCACAAAAGTCTTGGACATTTCAATGAAAGAGGTATTAAAGATATGGTTAACAATGGTTCAGTGCTTGGATTGCCTAATGTTGCAGGTCAACATATGACATACAGATGTGAGGCATGTCACTTAGGTAAGGCTCATAAGCAATCTTATTCCAAGCATGGTTTTATGTATTCAGAGAAGCTTGAGTTGGTACACACAGATATGTGGGGACCATAAAAGGATTTCAACATCAATGGTTCAAGGTATTATGTGATTTATGTTGATGATGCTACCAGATGGATCACTATTTATGTGATCAAAGATAAGTCAGAGGTATTCAAAACATTCAAACATTATCATGTGTATGCAAAGAGAATTACAGGCCATAAGTTGAAGAGACTAAGGTCAGATGGAGGGGGAGATTATTTCTCTAATGAGTTCAGTGATTATTTGTGGAATGCAGGTATAAAAAGAGAAATTACTTGCAGGTACTCTTCTCAACAAAATGGTGTAGCAGAAAGGAGGAATAGAACTCTTGTTGAGTGTGCAAGATCCATGATGAAGGAGAGAAATTGCCCCAATTATTTGTGGGTTGAGGCTGTAAATACAGCCACATATTTGGTCAATAGGTTACCATGTAAAGCTTTGCAGGGTACGACACCATATGAGGCATGGTGGGTTAAGAGACCTACTCTAGATCATTGTAAAGTATTTGGATGTTTTGCATATGCATATGTGCCATCTCAATTAAGGCACAAATTGGAACCTAAAGTTGAAAAGTATGTGTTCATTGGATATGATGATAAGCAGATGTTATATAGGTTGTGGAGTCCATCCACAAAACAATTCCTTGTATCAAAGGATGTTACATTTGATGAGCAAGGTACTTGGTATGCATGTACAATCAATATTTATGCAGATGATGAAGAAGTTGTGAATCAAAAGAAAGGTAAATCAAAGGTTTAGATATTTGATGAAGAAGAGAACAATGAAGTATAGGTTGAAGTTGAAGAAGTGCCAAGGTTTGATCCAGAATGTGATGAACCAGAAACCTCAAGAAGTGCAGAACTTAGAAGGTCATCAATACACAAATGGCAACCTACAAGGTATAGCTATGACACTTCTTTTTTGGCCACCAAAGATTATGCTTATATGATAAAAGCAAATGAAGACCCTTCTACATATGAAGAGGCAAAAGGTAAGGAAAATTGGGAGAAAGCTATGCAAGAAGAGAATGATGCATTGATGGAGAATCAGACATGGGATTTGGAGCCTAAACCAAATAGTCAGAAGATCATTGGATGCAAATGGGTCTATAAGACAAAGAGGTTTGCAGATGGAAGTGTGTCTAGGTATGAAGCTAGACTTGTTGTGAAAGGTTTTGCTCAGACATATGGTATAGATTAGGATGAGACCTATAGTCGTGTGGCAAAGATGACAACCATCAGGACACTCATAGCTATTGCTGCATGTAAAGGTTGGAAATTATGTCAACTAGATGTGAAGAATGCTTTTCTAAATGGTTATATTTTAGATGATGTTTTCATGGAGCAACCACAAGGCTTCAGAGATGAAAGGTATCCAGATCATGTATGTAAGCTCAAGAGAGCTTTGTATGGCTTGAACGAGGCCCCAAGGGCATGGAATTATAGACTTGTGAAGTTCTTGAAAGAACTTGGTTTCCAAGTATCTAAAGTAGATAGTAGCTTGCTTGTTAAAGCAAGTGATGATGGGTTCATTTACATGTGCATATATGTTGATGATATAATTCTTACAGGTACAGATGAGAAAGGCATTCAAAGTCTAAAGAAGCAAATGGAGAAAGAGTTCACGATTAGTAACTTGGGAGACTTGTCATATTTCTTGGGCATGGAGATCTCATACACTCAACATGGAGTGTATGTAACTCAAGAAAGGTATTTGAAAAACTTATTGGTCAAGTTCAAAATGGATGATTGCAGGGTAGCACCTACTCCAATGGAGGTGAATCACAAATTGAGCAGATATGGAGGAGAAGAATTCAAGGACATGAAGATATATCAAACTTTTGGTTGGTAGTCTGATCTATGCTACTTTAACTAGGCTTGACTTTTCATATGCAGTTGGAGTATTGTCTCAATTCATGCATTGTCCTAGAAAAGAACATTGGATTGCAGGACAAAGAGTGTTGAGGTACATTAAGGGTACACTCAAAGAGGGTTTGTATTATGGTTTTACATCAGATACAAACATCAAGATCTATAGTGATACAGATCGGTCAGGTAATCCTGATGATAGGAGATCAACTTATGGATACTTGTGTTATGTGGGAGATAAGTTAATTTCTTGGTGTTCAAAGAAGCAACACACAATTGCTTTGTCATCTACAGAAGCAGAGTACAAAGGTATGGTGGAAGCTGCAAAGGAAGTGATATGGCTAAAGACTCTCATGAAGAGTTTTGACATCACTCAGAGTATACCCACTATTCATGGAGATAACATGAGTTCATTGTATCTAGCTGCTAATCCTGTTTTTCATGCCAGGACCAAACATATTGAAATTCAGTATCACTTTCTAAGAGAGAAGGTGATGGATAAATAAATTGAAGTTATACATACTTCAACAAAAGATCAGATAGCTAAATTGCTAACCAAGAGCTTGGATGGACCAAAGCTACAAAGATTCAAAGATATGACATGCATAAAGAAGATAGAGAAAACCTCAATTGATGATTGAGGGGGAGTTGTTGGTGCAGGGCAATCAACAATTGAAGTTTTGATGAAGGTTTGGAAGTCAAGGACTGAAGAAAAGATCAAGTTTGAAAGTAACATAAAACCTGCAACCACCCATAGATGTGGTCTTTGCTAGACCCCAAACATCTGTATGTACTACTTTTAGTACATTCTCACTAACATGCTTGTCATGTGGAAATGATGCTCTTGACTGTTTACCAAATTGACATGTTGCACATACCTTTTGCATTTCTGCAACTTTGAAATTTGGTAGTCCATGGACAATCTCCTTTGACTGCATCAATTTCAGCCTTTGCAAGTTTGCATGTCCAATCCGTTTGTGCCACATCTCTATATCTGTAATAACTCCTACACCTTTTGCAAACATGGCTGCATTCATTTCAGGAATCTTCACATTTAAGGTGAACATCCTACCCTTTTTGTTTCCTTTGGCAACCAATTGTCCATCTTGCTTGTACTCTTCTACATATAATCCATCAGCATTGAACTTGACTTGTAATCCCTGGTCAACCATTTGTCTAACAGAAACCAGATTCTTTGTTATATTCGGAACATGCAACACATCAGCAAGATGTTTTACCTTTCCATCCTCCATCGATAGTGCTATGTTTCCTGTATGCTCAATAGGATGTGATGTGTCATCACCTTTTTCAACATATCCAAGAATTGGCAATTTTTGCAAAGTATTAAACCATTCTGCATGAATGGTCATGTGATTTGAAGCACCTAAATCAACATACCAGACATTATCACTTGATTTTGAAACACCAGCTGACATCGTATTGATCATGTGATGTTGAACCATGAACAACTTCTCAGAATAATCTACACTTGTGGATGCATAGTTATTCTGTTGCCTTCTATTATTTTGATTCTTCAACCTGCAATCACGTTCAAAGTGTCGAGGTTTACTACAATTCCAACATCCTTTACTATCATTACGTAAATTATTTCTTTGGAAGTTTTTGCGGCCTCTTTGGCTTCCCCTACCTCAAAACTGTCCTCTTCCTCCTACATGATTTTGTTGTTGACTTTGGTCTTGGTTACTATTTCCTCTTCCACTTCCAAAACGTCTACCTCTGCCTCTTCCTCTACCAGAGTAGAATACCTGCTCAGAACTAGATTTTCCTTGGGAGTTTGAATCCTCACCAAGATTCCTTTCTTCAATAATCAGCATAGATACCAGATCGACAAAATTCAGAATATTTTCCCTGGTCTCTATAGAAGTTTTGAACTGCTTATATGCAGCTCCTAAACCATGAAGACACACTTCCACCTTATCATCATCATCATCTACATTCACGGCAATAGATGCAAGTGACTCACATTGATTTTCAAGGTGTAGTCACTTATCGACATGCTCTTCTTCTCCAATGTTACATTTGATGAGCAAAGCACATGGTATGCAGGGTCAACAAATGATTATGCAGGTGTTGAAGAAATACAAAGGAAAGGGAAGACAAAAGTAAGTGTGTATGAAGAAGATATTGATGATGTTGATTATAAAAGTAAATTGCAAGACAATGTTGAAGATGGGCCAAGATTTGATCCAGAATCAAATGTGGCTGAAACTTCAAGAAGTGCAGAGGTCAGAAGATCCTTAAGAGAAAGGAAAGAGCCTATCAGGTATAGCTATGATACATTCCTAACAACAAAAGATTATGCTTACATTCTGAAGACAGAAGAGGATCCAATCACATATGAAGAAGCTAAAGGTAAACAAAATTGGGAGAAGGCAATGCAAGAAGATTTTGATGCTCTACTTGAAAATGAAACATGCGAGTTGGTGCCAAGACCAAAGAATCAGAAGGTTATTGGATGTAAATGGGTGTATAAAACAAAAAGGTTTGCAGATGGTAAAGTGTCTAGATACAAGGCTAGACTTTTGGTCAAAGGTTATGCCCAAACTTATGGGGTAAATTATGATGAAACCTTTAGTCCTGTTGCTAAGATGTCTACAATTACATCATTGATTGCTATTGCTGCCTGTAAAGGATGGAAGTTATCACAATTAGATGTGAAGAATGCATTCCTGAATGGATATATTGCAGATGAAGTATACATGGAGCAACCAAAAGGCTTCATGGATTCAATTGGATCAGATTATGTGTGTAAGCTCAAGAGAGCTTTGTATGGGTTGAAGCAGGCTCCAAGAGCATGGAATTACAGGCTTGTTAAGTTCTTGAATGAATGGGGATTTCAAGCATCAAAGGTAGATAGTAGCTTGCTAGTGAAAGCAAGTGAAAATGGATACATATACATGTGTATTTATGTTGATGATACTATTGTCAAAGGTATAGATGCTCAAGGAATCAAGGAGCTTAAGAAACAAATAGAGAAGGAGTTTAAAATAAGTGATTTGGGAAACTTATCTTATTTCTTAGGAATGCAGATTGTATATACTCAACATGGAGTATATGTTACACAAGAAAGATACTTGAAGAATCTTCTGGTCAAGTTCAATATGGAGGATTGCAAGCCTTCAACCACACCATTGGAGGTAAATCATAAGTTGAGCAGGTATGGAGGTGAAGAATTCAATGATATGAAGAAATATCAGAGTTTGGTAGGTAGTCTAATCTATGCTACCTTGACAAGGCCAGATCTATCATATGCAATAGGTGTGTTATCACAATTCATGCATTGTCCAAAGAAAATTCATTGGATTGCAGCTCAAAGGGTACTCAGATATATCAAAGGAACCCTAAGTGAAGGTGTGTATTATGGATTTACCTCTGATACAAGAATCAAAGTGTTTAATGATGCAGATTGGGTAGGTGATTCAAAAGATAGAAGGTCTACTCATGGGTATCTCTGTTATATTGGAGATAAACTAGCTTCTTGGTGCTCAAAGAAGCAACATACAGTTGCTTTGTCATCTATAGAAGGTGAGTATAGAGGAATGGTAGAGGCTGCAAAAGAACTGATATGGTTAAAGACCTTATTGAAGAGTTTTGGAACTGATTAGAGTACTCCAATTATTCTTGGAGATAATATGAGTTCATTGTATTTGGCACGTAACCCTGTTTTTCATGCCAGGACTAAGCATATAGAGATTCAGTATCCTTTCTTGAGGGAAAAAGTACTTGATAAAGAGATTGAAGTAATGTATACTCCAACAAAAGAACAAATTGCAGATATGTTGACAAAAAGCTTGGATGGACCTAAGCTACAGAGGTTCAAAGAGATGGTAGGAGTAAAGAAGAATGGAATAATCACAATTAGTGATTGAGGGGGAGCTGTTGGAACAAAACAATCACAAATTGATGATTACAAAGAGCTTGAAGCAAGTCTATGATCAGATTGAAGTTCAAGAAGTCATTTGAGGAAGTGAAGAGATCTCATAAGTGAAGCCTGTATACATATGTACATTACAGTTGGAAATTCTTGTAATATGAGTATAGATAATCCTTAGGATGATAAGGAGTAATGTAAGCGATGCGGGATAAGTCTAGAACCATATGTATATAAGTCAATGATGTAAAGCAATACATGTGAGAGTCATTAGAAGCCAAGTGTCATTAAGGTAGATGTGTAGAGAGTGATCTTCACGAGTTAGAGTCAGGTCTTTCTCTGATTTCTCTCAGTCTGATCATGTGGATCAGAAATCCTTTTGTACACATCTAATTTGGAAGTTAATGAAGCTATGATCAAAGTTTCATAATCTAATTTCTTTCATGCTGTGAGTATGATCAATAAGAACATTTGTATGTAAAATCTGTAGATAGACTTCTCAGAGTCGCGCACTTTTTTGTGTCAATGTTTTGCTTAGATCTCAGTGCACAGTGTAAAGTTTTTAATAAGTGAGCACTCAAAATCTAAGTTAGAAGATAAGGAATCTATGGCTAAAAGCATTTAGCAAAACGGGATCTGTGCTGTGAGAAATCAACTTAAGAAGTTGACCATGTCAAAGTCGTCATTTTTGAAAGAGAGTTTCTGACACAGGTTTGATCTAAGTGATCAAATTAGAAATCTAGTAGTTCTTTTAAAGAACTAATGCTCAATATAGTTGCACAAAGGTAGCATGGATATGTGAGTATCATTTGAATGATTAAAATCGAAGTAATAAAAAAGATTGAAGTCTATTTCTGAAGCAGACTCTTGAAGATGAAGAAAGCTTCATACAGAGAAGTATTTCTTAATATATGTGGAAGATAATTTGAAGTTTGTGTAAAGTTTGATTTATTCGTGATATAGAGAAGTTCTTAAGTCAAGATAAATCAGACATTTGGATATTAAAAGGTCTCCAACACTTCTACCTCACTTTTTGTTCTCTTCTATCTAGGAGAGGTTACTGGTGCAATGTCATTTGGGTCCACTTGCTCACCATGGAGACCATGCAGATGGTAGCGTAGGTTTTGTAGTCGACTTTTATCAAAGGATCCATATTCTCTAACATGTGTAGTACAAATCCATCGTTTTTGATAAATTTGATACTTGCATTGTGTGCAAGGACATGCCATTCTCTCCTCCGGATCCAAACTAGCCATTTGATATAAAATGGACATTTTAAAACATTTGATTTTTCTTATTAAACCTAAAAACCATAATCCTAAAGACATAAACCTAAAATATGTATATGTGTCAATGCATGTGTATATATTATATATATTTAATTTATATTTTAAAACTAAATACCTATGTATTATTTAATTAAAATACTAGCCATTCTCATATTTATTTATGTATACAAAAATCCTATTTTTTATATAGATTTAATTTAATTAAAATAACAATAAATTCCTTTTTTTCTATATTTGATTGTATATATCTAATTTTATGTATTTAATTATATATATATATATATATATATATATATATATATATATATATATATACTTATTTATTTATTTATTTATCTATATTAAAGACCTAAAAAAACCTAAAACCCTAATCCTAAGGACCTAGACCTAAAACATGTAATTATGTGTATGCATGTGTATATGTATGTATATATGTATATGTATTATATGTGTATATGTGTATATGTGTTATGCATGTGTAAAAACCCTAAACCTTTATCATAACGACTTAGACCACAAAAATATATATGTGTGTATGCATGTGTATATATATGTGTATGTGTACATTTATTATGTGTGTATATGTGTATATGTGTATTTGCATGTGTAAACAGCCAAAAAACCCTAATCCTATTTTTATATATTTAAATTGATAAAAAACCCTAAAATCCTAATTTTATATATTTAATTATATATATTTAATTATATATATTTAATTGAAACACTAGCTATTTTCATATTTATTTATCTATACAAAAATATTATTTTTTATATAGATTTAATTATATATTGTAATTTTTTTCTTTTCTTTTTCTTATATATATTTAATTTAATTAAAAAATTGAAAATCCCTATTTTTTATATATTTGATTATACATATTTAACTATATATATTTAATTATATATATATTTTTTATTTATCTATACAAAAGACCTATTTATATATATACTAAAGACCTATTTTTATATATTTAATTATATATATTTCTTTTTATTACATGTATGTAAAAAACCTAAAACCCTAATCCTAAGGACCTAGACCTAAAACATGTAATTGTGTGTACGCATGTGTATATGTATGTATATGTGTATATGTATTATATGTGTATATGTGTTATGCATGTGTAAAAACCCTAATCGTAACGGTTTAGACGAAAAAAATGTATATGTGTGTATGCATGTGTATATATATGTGTATGTGTACATATATTATGTGTGTATATGTGTATATGTGTGTATCATGTGTAAACAACCTAAAAAACCTAATCCTATTTTTATATATTTAATTTGATAAAAGCACCCTAAAATCCTAATTCCATATATTAAATTATATACATTTAATCGAAACACTAGCTATTTTCATATTTCTTTATCTATACTAAAATCCTATTTTTTATATAGATTTAATATTATATTCTATTTTACTCCTTTCTTTTTCTTATATATATTTAATTTAATTAAAAGACAATAAATTCCTTATATATATATATATATATATATATATATATATATATATATATATATATATATATATATATATATATATATATATCCTCAAGACCTAGACCTAAAACATGTATATGTGTGTATGCATGTGTAAACAACATAAAAACCCTAATCCTACTTTAAGATATTTAATTTGATTAAAAAGCTCTAAAATCCTAATTTTATATATTTAATTAAAACACAAGCTATTTTCATATTTATTTATCTATACTAAAATTCTATTTTTTATATATATTTAATTATATATTCTAATTTTTCTCTTTTCTTTTTTATATATCTTTAATTTAATTAAAAAATTATGAGTATGCATATATGTGTGTGTGTATATATCTTTCTATCTATCCATCTCTCTATATCTCTATCTGTCTATCTATCTATCCATCCATCTATCTATCTATCTATCTATCTATCTATCTATCTATCTATCTATCTATCTATCTATCTATCTATCTATCTATCTATCTATCTATCTATCTATCTATCTATCTATCTATCTATCTATCTATCTATCTATCTATCTATCTATCTATATATCTATCTATCTATCTATCTATCTATCTATCTATGTATCTATCTATCTATCTATCTATCTATCTATCTATCTATCTATCTATCTATCTATCTATCTATCTATCTATCTATCTATCTATCTATCTATCTATCTATCTATCTATCTATCTATCTATCTATCTATCTATCTATCTATCTATCTATCTATCTATCTATCTATCTATCTATCTATCTATCTATCTATCTATCTATCTATCTATCTATCTATCTATCTATCTATCTATCTATCTATCTATCTATCTATCTATCTATCTATCTATCTATCTATCTATCTATCTATCTATCTATCTATCTGTTGGAGCACGACAATCAATAATTGGTGATTATATGAAGCCTAGAAATAAAGATATGAAGAAAAGATTGAAGTCCAACTTCATGAAGTGAAGTGAAGGTTCAGGAACAAAAGTTCTTTAAACATTTGTACATTAGTTTTGTAAATACTTCAATATACTTGAAGTAATGACGAATCAATACTCATATATATATATATATATATATATATATATATATATATATATATATATATATATATATATATATATATATATATATATATATATATATATATATATATATATATATATATATATATATATATATATATATATATATATATTATACATACATACGTGTATATGATCGTAAAAAGAGAGAGAGATGAAGTATAGATGAAAAGAGATGAATAGATGATGAGTATTGTGTGTATCATCCATCAGATGTATGAAGAGTTGAATAAAAAAGAATGTTCAGAGAATTGCGCGTCGAACTTTTCTCTAGTTTTGCTTTTGTGTTTGATTTTATCATAAATTCTTTTGTACACATCTAACTCCATAGTTAATCTATCTATGGTTAAAGTTTAAGAGTCTAATTGCATACAGGCTGAGAGAATTTTGTGTAGGAACATCTATATGTGATAAAGTGTTGTCTTCTGAAATAGGTGCAATCACGATGGTGAAAGAAATGGTCAGTTCTCAGTGCACAGTGTAAAGTTTTACAGAAATGAGGAGCAAAATCTAAGTTGGAAGGTAAGCCATCTATGGCTAAAAGCATTTGCTTAAACGTGCTCTAGTTTCGGAGAACTATGTGTCAGAAGTTGTCGGTGTCAAAGTCGACTCTATAAGAAGGCAGTTTCAGACATAGGTAGATTGTTTGGATCATTTCTCATAATCTACTTAAGATTTTGAAGTGTTTTAACTTGGAGGAGGTGCGCAAAACTCTAGGCGACACATTATACAAAGTCTCATCAGAAACTTTACACAAATGATTAATCAATGAGTCAATAATGTGCAATAGAGTTTTCTATGAAATGACTTTTTCAGAGTTAGCTAAAATCTTGACAGTTTGATGCTTGTCTTCCAAAATTGGTTGGAGTTTAAAGTTATTCTTGATATAGAGGTGGTATAACATCAAGGATAGCTTCATATAGTAAGCATGGTTTTATGTATTTAGAAAGACTTGAATCCGTACATACAGATGTATGGGGTCCTTCGAAGGACTTCAATATAAATGGTTCCAGATATTATGTCATATATGTTGATGATGCTACCAGGTGGATCACAATCTATGTGATCAAAGACAAGTCAGAAGTGTTTAATACATTTAAACACTATCATGCATATGCAGAAAGAATTAGAGGTCAAAAATTGAAGAGGCTAAGGTGAGATGGAGGGGGAGAGTATTTCTCTAATGAGTTCAGTGATTATTTGTGGAATGCAGGTATAAAGAGAGAGGT
Organism: Ceratopteris richardii; assembly: GCA_020310875.1. NCBI lineage: Eukaryota > Viridiplantae > Streptophyta > Polypodiopsida > Polypodiales > Pteridaceae > Ceratopteris > Ceratopteris richardii. The sequence goes on from MU261613.1 coordinate 36,940, forward strand.
TACTTGCAGGTACTCTCCTCAACAAAATGGGGTAGCAGAGAGAAGAAATAGAACTCTTGTTGAGTTTGCAAGATCAATGATGAAGGAGAAAAATTGTCCTAATTATTTGTGGGCTGAGGCTGTAAACACAGCCACATATTTGGTCAATAGGTTACCTTGTAAAGCTTTGCAAGGTATGACACCATATGAAGCTTGGTGGGGTAAGAGACCTTCCTTGGATCATTGTAAAATATTTGGATGCTTGGCATATGCATATGTGCCATCTCAATTGAGGCATAAATTGGAACCTAAAGTAGAGAAGTATGTATTTATTTGTTGTGATGACAAGCAGCACAAATGGCAACCTACGAGGTATAGCTATGATACTTTATTCTTGACTACTATAAAGATCATGCTTAAATGTTAAAAGCAGATGAAGATCCATCCACATATGATGAAGCCAAAGGGAAGAAGAATTGGGAAAAAGCTATGCAGGAGGAATATGATGCATTGTTGGAAAATGAGACTTTGGATTTGGTTCCTAAACCAAATAGTCAGAAGATCATTGGATGTAAATGGGTC
>MU261613.1:50000-57500 GCA_020310875.1 Ceratopteris richardii
CTCTACACACAATTGTACTAAGGAAGGATTGAAGATTCGAGGGTCATCATATGTTCTATTTGTGCTTCTTCTATGCACACAGTGTTTGGAGAGAATATAGATCTGACTTTGAAGGAGCACATGCAAGAAAATTGTGACCCAAAAATCATGATCGGATCATGAAGAAGCCAAAATGTCTAGTAAAGAGGTGTCATGAGGTAATGACGATGACAAACACATACATGTGTAAAACTTGCAAGGTCAAGGTGTGTTTAAAGGATCGTTTCCTTGCGTACCACCTTTGCATGAGTGGAATGAAGACCAGAGAAGCCTAGCTAGAGATGCTTTCACATAACTTCATGAAGATTCTTACACAGAGGAGGAGCACAGAGTGTGCATCCAATAGTACACAAGAAAGCCCCAAAATTGGATCTCCAGCATCACAGAACCTCAGTGCTCATTGAGATGTTCTTGGCTACATTTGTGAGTTGTTGAGTATGATTTCAATGTGTACATGAGATGTAAATTTTCAACATGTAGATCTCACATAAATTTCTTCAAAGATCTGAAATGCTATGTTTCTATGAAGGAGATGCCACTTCTGAATATTTTGGCACCAACAGTTCTACACATTTACACAATTGTGATATGATGTTTTTGTGGGCATTGGAGAAAAGCTTAGTTGATTCACCTTTACAGGCATGTGCTGTTATGTTGATAGCAATGTTAAATTCCAACAGGGACCTTGCCCTGTATATTTGAAGATTCAATCATGCCTCTGTTGTATTTGATGGTTTTCTTTCCATAAATATGTTACTATTTTCCATTCAAACCATCATAATTTTAATTGCACTGAATGTTGTTCCCCAGAAACTTTTAATTCATATTAAAGGAGAAAAGAATGCAACCATTAGTAATAAGAAGTACAAAGGAGGTCAATGAACATATTATCCATAGAACTGGGGATCCAAACTAGCTTCACTTCATTTCCTCGGATTAAGAAAAATTTAGGGTTGCATGAATGGAGAGGAACCTCTTAACTTTTCTAGTTCTCTCATGGAGTGTGAGAGAAGTACCCAGTGATAGGTTCTGTAAAAGGTTGCCAGAATCTGCGTATTGAAATGGCAACACGTATATTTCGCATAAGTTTTGATAGATACCTTGTATATTGTACTTCTCATAAGTACCATCTTTGTATGGTTCATAGAGTTGAGATTTGCTGTTTTTGTGGGAATTGGAGAAAAGCTTGTTCTCGAGTTATTTTTTATGTGCAATCTTGCCCTCAGTATTTGCATCTTTTTGTATTTTATACATTAGTCTCAGCAAATCCATGACTCTTTCCAACTCAAACCATTATTTGACTGCCATGTAGAAGGTCGCAATTCATTTTTTGATCAATGCATGTAATCTGTTGTTGAATGAGCGAGATTTCAAGCATTATGATTAAGAATCACGAAGATATTTAATGAACCATTTTATAATTTCGATGGGGAATCATGTTAGTTCATTTCCTTGGATGAAAAATTTGGAAGTGTCTGAATTGAGTGTAACTTCTAACCTGCGTAGTTCTCCTATTGAGTATTGTAAGAGAAGTACCTAGGGATAGGTCCATGGGGTTCGCGAGATTCTCATGCCAACATGTATATTTTGCATAAGTTTCAATAGATACCTTGAATATTGCACTTTTATGAAGATAATGCCACTTATAAACAATATTCTCGAATTAAAGTCCGATCTTTGTACAGTTCATAGGTTGTGATTTGTTGTTTTCGTGGGTATTGGAGAAAAGCTTGTTCTCAGATTATTTTCTATGTGCAATCTTGCCCTTGGTGTTTGCATTTCTTCTGTACTTTATACTTTGGCCTCAGCAAATCCATGATTCTTCCCAATTCAAACCATTGTTGGACTGCCATGTGTAAGGTCGAAATTCTTTTTCTGTTCAATTTATGTAATTTATTGTTGAAGGAGAAGAGTTCAAGCATTATGATTAAGAATCATTAAAAGTTGAATGAACCCTTTCATACTCTCGGTGGGTTATTGTAAGATCTGTTAAGTCTGGTATTGTTTGGAACTTGATTAGTTCTAGATGAACTTAATGGCATAAGAGGCTTGACTCGAGATTCTTGCTCTGTAATTATTGTTATGATTATGATAAAAGGTTGTTTTGTTGGATTCTGTGTGACGTATCGAGTAACCATAGTCTTACTTGGTTCAATTACTTTTGTAAGCTAACTTTTACCATGTCCAATCCTAGTAAGGGGAATGATTGCTACTCTAGGTCTGATATGACCAGGTTTAACTTCTAGTATATTTTCAGCAGATTGATTTGTTGGCATTAGAAAGCTAACAATATCTTTACTTTTTTGCATATATTGGCTTTATAATTGGCTTCTCTTCTGTCTTATGTGTGAGAATTTACCTAATTCTAGCTTAATTGTTGATAACCACTTTTCTCACGTGACCATTGCCTTGATCAATTTTGGTAACAGATTAATTTCTTATATCAGCTGCTAAAATTTAACTTCTCTCTTGTTATAAGTTAACCTCTATCTTATTCAGATTGTGGGTATAGACAAGTCTTCAACCCTAACTTCTTCATATCTGATCCCTGATATGTGTCTAATATTAGCATCATCTTTTGGCATTCGAGATTTGTCAATAGTGTGGTTCTTTGCACTTACTAGTTAGATAAAAGATCTCAGTATTATCATGGGTCGCTATTAGGGACAGCTTATTTCCCTGCAATTGCTGCAATTTCCCTGCAGTGGTATGACTTGCTATGGAATGACAGACATAATCTTTATGAATTTTTTGTAAGTCAATTTCTTTCAAGAACAGACTAGATATTAGGTATGATTGCCTCTCAAATCTTAAATTGACTAGATACAAGCACTGTTATGTATTTTGGAGTAGAGTGAGAAATTGGCATTAGAAACACAACAAAATTAATTCTCTGCAACTAATGGCTTTATAAAATTATTCCTTTCCTCCTTATGTTCAATAAACCTTGGCAGCCTCATATGAAAATTGCTAGCGGTATTGAAATCACAAAGATTTTCCCTCTTGGTAAGACAGTTTTCAATTTTTAGTGTGTTGTCTATGGATCGGATTAAGGTTCTTTCTCTCAACTTGAGGGTCTGATAGATCTTGGTAGGGCCAAAGTTATCAATAAGTGGCTGTAAGATGTTAGTATTGTTTGTGACATTATTTGCTTGCAAGCAATCAAAATTCTTGACTTTAAACTTAAGTCCAATCTATCGGCTAAGTATAATTGGTATACCACTAACCATGTCTCTGGATAAGGTGGAGCTATTATTGGGATTGTGTATAGACAAGTATGTATGTTGGCAAGTATGTATGTATCTACTTTGATTCAAATTTCATATGTATGACAATGCATGTGTGGATAGGTATGGGCAGGTATGTATCTACTTTGATTGATATGTATGTGATGTATGTGTAAGTATGGGCTATCAAGGTTTTGATTTATAGCCTTTTTTGGATCAGCTCTAACTATGGAATTGGATGGGCTGTTCTGAGCTACATTGTTGGAGCAGAGGATATGTTTTTATGTTGATTGCAATGCTTGGTTTAGTGAACTTCATAAGAGACTCATTGCAGATGCAACAGTTGTCTGCAACCATTATTGGAAACTATCTTTTTTTCCTCTTTTGCTTCTAAATATTTATTGGAAATATGAGCACATGCCAATATGTGAAGAACCTGTGTTCCATAGCAGAACATACGAAGCATGCTCAGTCAACGATGAAGATTCAATGTGATGTTGTCCTTGTACTTTTTGCATGCCCTTTTAGGATTCCAAAATCAGTAACATCATTAACATATGGTTGAAGGGGAATCTCATGTCCTTGCCAGTTGTGCTCTTATGTCCTCTGTTCTCTTAACATAATCACAAAACTCATGCTTTTGATGCTCTTGAAAGAGGTATGGGATGTGTGAGGGTTACCTATGCAAGAGGTAAATGAAACTCTAGATGCTCTCACATTTTCAACTTTTCTTAGTGTGTGTAGTTATATCGATCTGTTAGTCAAAGGTCTATACATCTTGAAAAGATGAGGGCAAAACATATCATATACGTTGCTTTGTGGATCTACTTGTTTGAGTAGGATATCTATTTGAGACCAAATAGCTAGTGCATTCTAGTTCAAACATTCTAGCTTTCAATATGTGCAGAGCTTTGCTTAGTGCATTCAGAAAACTTTTAAAGGTAGGACTTGTGGAAGAGGTATGTGTGCAAGAATGTATATGTGCTAGTATACATATGTGTGAAAACATGCATGGAATGAGGTGTATTGCTTTGGTATGTGTGTAGGTGTTTGTGTGTAAATATTCATTGTTGGTTGTATAATCCCTTACCTTGTCCGAATACTATTGCTGTGAATTTCTACTTTTAGGCTATTTCATTTAAGTAAAGGAAATCAATACGCACAACCACCCAGCCTAGCACTTTTCATGATTGCTCATGAATTTTTGGACATAACTCTCCATCTTGGGCAAATATACTCTTGATCTTTATAGCTCTTGAATGGTTGTGGCCTTATAATTGTATCTACCAAAGACATCATTATGAGAACTAATTATCAAATTCTCTTTTTTCTTCGAGTTCTACCTATTTTGAAGGCCCCTGGAAAATAAAATTCTGGGGGGCAAAGTGTAGTATACGAAATTCAATTTATACATATTGTAACTAGCATTCATGAGAGGTGTAGTTGTACTGTTGAAGGGGGATGATTCGTGAGAGGTATACTCAGCATATCATCACCTTGACTCAAGATCTACTTTTGCCTATAGCAGCTAGGTGTTTAGCCACCTCAGCCCTAACCATTTCTACACCTATCTTGAAGGCTCTCATGAGCAGTGGATGAGTAGTGAGTACTTTTGCATATTAGAGTATCTTGTATCTTAATACTCTTGTAATTTGGAGTCATATCAATTTTTTATTCATAAGTGTGTGTATGCCCTCTTGGTGTGTATGTGAGTTTCTTGCTTTACTGAACTAAGAGGGGCTTCAAAATTTAGATCCTATATGTACACACACAGATGTGTTGTTTTAAGCAAATAGATAGATCACAAGTAAAGTTCATGCAAAATTTCTCAATATTGTATTATATGAACCAAATGTTACTTTAAAAGAGGAGTTGGGTTTTTTTACAGAGGCTAAAGTCTTCTCCCATGCTCACCTTTTAAATGCCGCTCTAAGACTACCATTATACTTATCTATTTTTGGAAAAAGCCAATGAAGCATTGAAACGGGAATGGTGGGCTGAGATTCATTGGAATTCCTTGGGTGCTGAAGTTTTTTTGCTATTTGGTTGTATATTTAAAGCACCTTGTTAGGTTTAATATTTGGATTACTTTCGTCTTAATCTTTCTTAAATCAACTGATAGATGTATGCATGCATCATTCCAAAGATTAGTTGTTAAAGTTGGGATTTTATTGTTGCTTATTTTCTTGCCCATTTCTATGATTCAGGGAATGAAGAGGAGGACAGCATACCTGTGCAGAATCACACTCCATATGTGTTTCGTATAAGGCAACTGCAACGAGCTCCTACAGAGAAAAGTCGGTAGCCTGGTAGTATTGGAGGTAGCCTGGTAGTATTGGAGCAGGTTTGACATCTGATGGCAATGGTGCAATGATAGGCAGAACCATCTGGGAGCTTTAGGTGATTTTTGGTGAATTCACTCTTCTATGAGTCTATTCCATATACGTATGAAGGTGCCAGAAAATTGTTATCTAGAAAGGGAGTTGACTCTGAATATTTGAGCTGAAAGATCTCGAGTGCAAAAACAATGATGGCTAGTGTATGAGCCCAATTCCAAGCACCAATCTTGTCAAGGATGTTTGAGGATTCATGTATATTTCAAAAGGTGGATAGTTGGGAGCCATGAGCCCAATTCCAAGCACCAAGCTTATCAAGGATGTTAGGATTCATGGATATTTCAAAAGGTGGATAGTTGAGAGCCAGCCGAGTGATACAACAAAGGGAAATGGATTGAACTTGGAGATGATGTTCTTCGCATGATATAAATTTATTTCCTCCATACATGAGGTGTCAAAATGTTTGTAATTAGAAATCTGAAGCAAAAGCGCACCTACATATTTTTTAATATTTATTATTCGGCAAATATATTTTTTGGAGCACTTGTTCATGATGGATAACCGAGTCAGTATATTAAGAAGTTCAAATGTGTGTATTATGAGGTATTTACCCGAGTTAATGGGATTAAAGTGTTACTGCCTTTTCAAAGGTATTTTCTATTTTTTGATATCAGATCTTTGTTAGTGTATATTGTTTGCATGGAAATTTGAAAGATTTCTTGTTTATCATTTGAAGGCCAAGAATAGCCGTTGTAATAGATTATTATTCTCCAACCATAGATTCGATGAGTGATGCAAGATTCTCTGATGATGAAGAATTCAAGCTTGATCTAGAGATTTTATCACTCATTGCAGCTCGAAAAAACCTGATGGTTTTTGCATCAATACAGGTTCATGTTTTGAGAATGGAAAAGATATTATACATGATTCATTCCAGCCTATTTAGATGGAATCAGGAATATCACTATTGATTGATATTGAAGTAGTAAATAATCACCTTGTTCCAATGATGTTTCTGCCTGCTGAGCAATTTTCAATACGAGGATCTTGAAGAAGTGCAAGTTCCAAAAGAATATATAACTTCAGGACCACATTGTGGACAAGGGTTTAGAACTTGAGTACAATGTACTATTCTTCTTTGATGAAGAAGTCAAGCTTGATCTTGAGATGAATATATCAAAGATGTAGCAAGCAGAGCCATGGCGATCAGTTGTGGTAGGTTTGTTTGTTTTATTTCACCAAGATATAACAAGAAATATACATAACATCCCTACCTACATTTGCAATAAACAAGTGCTATAGTCTTTCATGCAGGTTACATTGAAAGTTATGAACGTGTATGCATCATATTAGCACCCTCTGTTTCCACAAACTCAACTTCATTTTAAAGGTATGGTGATCATACATTAGCTACCTATTACGCATGGACAAAAGTTCCCTTACGAAATTCGTTTTTGGATTGATGCCCTTCTTGAACTAACTAGGGACTTCAAAGAGACAATAGTTAAGAGGATTACAAACAAAAGAGAGCATAAGTGATTTGACATGGCAAATGGTATCAAATACTCAAAACATTTCTATATTTTTAAGGGATGTTATTATAAAAATTTGCCTAAAATTTTATATTTCAAATATAAGTTATCACTAAAATTCGCCAACTTATTTATTTGTCATATGGATATTATTATCAAAATTCGCTAAAATATTTATACTTATAATATGAGGTACTTGGAGAAATTCGCCCATATTTATATAGTTTTGAGTGAGGGGGATAGATAGATAGATAGATAGATAGATAGATAGATAGATAGATAGATAGATAGATAGATAGATAGATAGATAGATAGATAGATAGATAGATAGATAGATAGATAGATAGATAGATAGATACATAGATA
>MU261613.1:62500-70000 GCA_020310875.1 Ceratopteris richardii
AAGGTCCAAGTGAACACTCTCTTATGCACACAACTTAGAGGAATAAAGGTAAAAAATGAAAAAGATATGAAGTGAAAGCAATATGCAAGAGTTTATGAGTGGCCCCCCATTGAAATCTTTACTTCTCATAAATTCACTACCAGAAAAACTAGGCAGTCATTGGCCTTAGACCTAAAGTGGTTCTTGGGACATCAAAGTGAGTACGAAGATACACTAGTATTTGAAGTGTTGTATGTAATAAGAATCAACACACAACTAAGACATTATCATTCTTGGACTAAGGAATTAGACTAAGGAGAAAGAGAGAGAGCAAGACACTTGAAGAATACATGCATAGAGAAGCAAGGTGTGCAAGGAGAGTGACAAAGTGTGCTAAGAAGTATACTTAGAGAGCAACTAATGTGGAACAAAGTATCATTAAGGATATGTTGCAAGTTGATAGAAAGAGTAACCCTTCCTTCAACCTTATTCGAAGCTTGAGTGCAAGGTGTGCACAAGGGCAAATTACTGGAGAAGATGGACGACCAGCACAGAGGAGGTTTACTCCATAAGCAATTGTGGTATTTTGTGTGTGTGGTCTTTGGCTTAATCCCTATACACAGTGAACATTTTTGTCCCATTCTACACAAACATATTGTATTCTTTATTGTTAATAAAGACTCAGAGGCTATTAGTAGTAGTGGCCACAAACATCAACGCAGAGGAAGAATGTAAACAAGGGTGCATGGAGATCAGAGGGGGACCATTTCATTAATGTCTCACAATTAATTCATGTTAAATGATCAATATTTGATTGAAACACTAACAATGATTCTAATCAGTAATCCTTGTAACATATAAATATACATTTTCATCATACAACACTCCATTTTGTACAAGCTGAGGATTCCTTGATCTTGAGAAGCCTTAGTAGAAGTTGAACACCAATTTTCATAATTTTTAGACACTGTTTGAACCATCAAACAAGCCCTAAAACCTAATTTTTAACTAGGCTAGACGCTAGGTCTGAACAGGGCCAAAGCTAGTGAAAAACTATAGAGAGAGCTAGAGAGCTCATCTTTGGAGTATCTACTAAGTGTTAAGAGAAAACTTGTAAGAGAGATTGAGTGATGCAAGATAGAGTTTCTCCTTCCATTGTCACTCCTATTGTCTCTTCCATGTGTTCATGTGTGTATATGTGTGTGCACTAGTGTGCTTCTTATTGAAATAAAGAAAACAACTCCTAATCTACTATTTGTGGAGAATGAGTTCTCCTATGCACAACGAAAATGTGTACTAAACCCTTGTATGTCCAGCACTTGGACAAATAGTTGCACCTTAGATAGCTTGTTGCTCTCAATACAAAACTCAAATGGACTTGTGCCTTTATTCAATCAAAGTAGACAAATAGAGCTTTCTAACAAGCTATAAATAACTTAATTTGGACACATTTTGACTAGGAAATGCAACTAACAAAGATCAACTACCTATCCACACAAGTATGCAGAAGAACTAAACTTCACTCTTAAACTGATAACTCCTTGAATATATATCCTTTGAAGAAGATATTTAAGACCAAAAAATAACACACAAATAGCTTTACAACAAGCTAAAATCAAGTAATTTGGATGATTTTTGGTCAACAAACTCAACTGACCAAAATAGACCACCTAAGCACACAAGTATACTAAAAAACTACACTTCATGCTCTGATAGATATCTCACACAATATAAATCCTTTGAATGAGATATTTGAGATAGAGAAAGTGCATTTAAAGAGCTTTCCAAGAAGCCAAAAATCAAGCAATTTGGATACCTTTTTATTGGGAAATTTAACCAACCCAAATAGACTAGCTGTCTACATAGGTATGCTAAACAAATGGACTTCACTCTTTGACTGCTATCTCACAGAGTATATAAGCTTTGAAGAAGATGTTTGATAAAACAAATTACACAAGATAAGCTTTCCAATGAGTGTTTATACATAAGAAATGGTTACATGTACACTGAGATATGAGCTTCACAACAGAGCTATATACAAAATGACATGTGGCTGGAAGGAGTCTCTAGGAAGACAAAATGACAAAATAACCTGATCTGACTATTGGGAGTTCTTTCCTCTTTCTCTCCTTGTTTAGAACATGCTCCCACTCCATTTTTATAATCAATGAGCATGTAAAGAATTTTGTGCCTCCTTCTTAACTCACCACTTTGCCCACTACATGCCATTGACTACAAGGCAGATATTGTATCTTTTACTCATCATGAATTTCGACTAGACTTTTTTTCTTTTTTTTTTTTGTTGTCTCTCCTTTTCCTTTATCTCTATATTTGGTAAAATTATCCAAGCATAGCTCATGTGAAAATGAGCTTGTACATTTATCTTCAACACTCCCTCTCAAGCTCATTTTGGAGTTATCTTCAACCATGTCCTACAAATTTATCACATCCTTGAAACCTTTGAGTCTAGAAGCATCAAGAACTTTGTAAACATATCTACAACCTACTCTTTGGTTCTAATGAACTTTTTCTCCACATCTTTGCTCAATACCTTCTCCCTTACATAATGGTAGTGGACCTCTATGTGCTTGCTCCTTGCATGAAACATAGGATTGCTTGCCAAGTAAATACTTGACATGTTATTACCGTACATAGGGATGGTTCCAACTTGCACTTCAAGATCAGCCAAAAGCTTTTTAATCCACATTGCTTCACATGTGGAAAACGCTAATCCTCTATATTCAGCCTCCATGGATGAAAGTGCAGTAGTAGGTTGTTTCTTTGAGCTCCATGTGATAGGTTTTCTTCCTATCATGAACACATAACCTAAGGTTGATCTCCTATCTTCGTTTGAACCTACCCAATTAATGTGATATTTTGGGGCATTCGGGTTGACATCTAGGCCTAGTCGCCTTAACTTATTTCTCCTAAGGTTCTCTATGGCCTCTACCCGAGCTTCTTCTCTAACCCTTAACCCTTGTTCTTTCCGCTTCTTAGCAGTGTTGAGTCTCATTAGCATATCTTCTATAAGAGGTTCTTGATATAGCTTGACTCGACATCCACTAATATAGTTTGGCACGATGTCACCTTCCAAAGTGGCCAATTGAACCGCATCGCTAGTGGAAATTCGATTAATGATCATGGGTCCATATCCTCTTTTTTCCAATTTACGAGCATGTTGCTTTAGCATATAAACCAGCACTAGATCTCCTTCTTTCAATCCTTTATCCTTTATATGGGCATCAAAGTATGCCTTTTGCCTTTTCTTTGCAGCATAAATGCCTACTGCCGCTCGTAGCCTCGTCTTGCCTAAGCGTGCTAAATCAAAGATCCTAAAGGACAACTCGTGTCCATTCCACTCATGCTCTTGTGCTACTTTCAAGGCTGGGATTAAAAAATCTAATGGTAGCACAGCATTCTGTCCGAAGACCATCTGAAATGGGGTGGCATTCAGCCCAAACAGCATGATGAAGCTCTTTGTCCCAATCAGAGTGTTTATTATTTACCAATTTTGTCAATACATTACATAGGATCTTATTTGTGCTCTCGGCCTGTCCGTTAGGTTGTGGATGATAGGGAGCAGACTTCTTATGTATCACCAAGAATTCTTGGAGAAGATTTTCAATGACTTCATTCAAGAAGTGAGTACCTCTATCACTTACTAACTCTATTGGTAGTCCATATCTCGTCAACACGTTCTCAAATAAGAACTTTGCAGTCGTTTGAGCATTACTCTTGGTCGTAGCTTTTACTCTCCTGAATTAAAGTTCTGATTATATCCACCATTATTCTGAGTATTATACCAACAATCATGAGCTAATGGTTTGTCTTACCACAAATCCAGCAAGCTTTAACTCCATCTTTATTACTTTTGCCTCTTCCTCTACCTTTGCCACCTCCTCTTCCTCTTAGGAAGTTAGCCTGGCTAGTTGTACCTTCATCTTCATTTGCTTGTTGCTTCCCTTTGCTATTCTTCTTCTTATCCTTTGAATACATTGCTTGACCTGCACTTTTATCACCTTCACCTACAAGAAAACTGCCTTTTGATCCCATTCTCTTGTAGAAAATCTGAAAATTCTTTGGAGAAGTATTCTCCTCCACCATCGGACCTTAAGGTTTTGATAGATCTTCCTCTTTCTTTTTCAACTTCAACTTTGAATCTTTTGAATATAGAAAACACCTCTTATTTTTGCTTCATACAAAACGACCATACCTTTCTTGAGTGATCATCAATGAAGGTGACAAAAAAATCTATTACCAGCCATTGATGCCTCTTGGGTTGGTCCCCATACATCCATATGTATCAAGTCCAAGACATTTGGGGCCGCATAATTGCTCCTCTTGAATGGCTGCCTCGTTTGCTTTCCTAGTTGACAAGCTTCACATAACTCATGTAGTCCAATGCTATTAAATTTTGGAAGACCTCTTACCACTTCATGTTTGCTCATGTCCTTCAACTTTGGAATGTTGATGCATCCTATTCTTTTGTGCCATAAGTCCAGCTCTAAAATCAATAAATGGCTATATATACACTGAGATATGAGCTTCACAATAGAGATATGTACAAAATGACGTGCAACTGGAAGGAGTCTATGGGAAGACGAAATGACGAAATGACCAGATCCAACTATTGGGATTTCTTGCCTCTTTCTCTCCTTGTTTAGAACATGCTCCCACTCCATTTTTATAACCAATGGGCATGTGAAGAAGTGTGTGCCTCCTTCTTAACTCACCACTTTGCCCACTACATGCCACTGACTACAAGGCAGATATTGTATCTTTTACTCATCATGAATTTTGATTAGACTTTTTTCTTTTCTTTTTTTTTTTCTTTTCTCTACTTTTCCTTTATCTTTATGTTTGGTAAATTTATCCAAGCATAGCTCATGTGAAAATGAGCTTGTACATTTATCTTTAACACTATTTACCACACACTAGTTAGGTTAAGGAGGATGGAACAAAAGATACCAAAACATGATGAAATGAATTAAAGTAGAACTGGAAATGACTTACAAGATGCTCTATGATCATGGAGACTCCATGAGGAGAGGACCACACTCTTGGCAATGGGCTAGGGTGAAATGAGCTTGTGGGGAGTGAAGGAAGGCCTTGCTTATATGGAGTTTGGGATAATTCCCTTGCATGTGAATGATTATAGCTTTGGACGAAAGGGTGGAGCATGGAACTCTCAACACCCCCCTCCATGTCATGACCCTTTTGTTTTCAATGTTGGGAACTAGAGACATATGGGATCACTTAGTTCATGTGGTTTTTAGATCTAAGGATATATCGGATCCTTAGATGTATCTTGGACAAATGGCATCCAAGTGTGGGACATATGGCATCCCTTGTGTTTGGAACATATTGTATCCCTTGGTTTTTAGTTCCATGGCATCCAAGTGTGGGATATTTCGGATCCAAGACGTTTTTGGGAACTAGGGACATGTGGGATCCCTAGACATATAGGGTTTACATCATGGGGTAGGTGGTGTTTTTTGATCCATGTGCATATTCTTCTTGTAAACTCCTTTTGCCTCCTTGTTGATCTTGTCCTTCATATGATCCATCAATGGGATCCTTGTGTGTCTTCCATTTTGTTGATGGTGATTCCTTTTGTTCTTCTTGTTGATGAGGCCTTTTGATATGTATCTATCTCTTCTTTAGTAGCAACGCCTTGAGCTTGTCCTTAAGTTTCATGTCCAACTCTATGAATGAGATACATATTTGTGAGATAATGTGAATGAGGTATACATGGGGTTCTCATTCTTAAGATGGCCTTGGGAAGGTCTTACCACTTTGTTGTGGCAGTGTCTAATCCCCTTACAAAAGAGCTTGAAGAAGTTATAGCAAAGGTAGACACAATATGAAATGACATGCATATACCTTGGAGACATTATGTGACACATTATGTGATACTTTTGAGGAAAGAAAAAATAGAACATTCTTTTACATCATTGATGGCTCTTCATTATTTCTAGAAAAATGAGTGGCATCAGATATATGAATGCATCCAACACATCTAGACAAGGCTGGTAGCGTTACTCAGCATCTGATCTAGTTTTGAGTGTTTCTTTAGGCTCTGGAAGAGTTACACACCAACCTTCCAGTTCTGTAATGCTCCCATAATCGTAGGTTGCGGAGTAGATACATTGCATCTAGTTCAGGCTCCAAAGGAGTGAGTATGAACGTTTTGAAGGGTGATTTCATCACTTTTGTAAGCATGCATGCTATCTTCCTAAATTGGGCATACCGATAGCCACATCTACTTGTAGGGATGATGTTTGAAATGTGCATTTCACCTTGTCATTGTCTCCATCATCATCTATGTGAGAACCTGTTTTCTTTCTATGCAGGTTTGCAGACAACTCTCTTCTTGGTATTTCCCTCTTTGAGTGACAAAGAGTATGCCGCTAATTCTAGAAGTTCTTCTTCTCTCTCCTTAGTGGTGCCAGCTTTGGCATTACCTCACTATGTAAAACTCTATGCGGTGCTGACTAGACTATCCTACACCTTTGCTTTTCGTGTATAGATAGAGGACTTAGTGATACAAGAGAGTGTGTGCATCAAAACTCATTCTTCTTCTTGCAGTTGAGAAGATAGAGTCACATAGAGCATAGGAGCTGACATATAGCTACTCTTCATTGTAGCTCTAAGGAAAGCCGAGGTAGGATTATAGAGAGTGTGCCACAACGTGCTTTGTATACATTGCCTTGATTTTTTGGTAGACATCCTTCTCTAAGAGATTGGATGTGCACATGTACCTTCTATGCATATGAGTTGCCATAGTGCATACTTCATAGACCATTTCCATGAAAATGCACAACCAATCTTTCTTTTCAAAGCAATGAAGTTGATGCATAGTGCAAATCATTTCATGACTAACTATACAGGTGACCAAGCAACTAATCCATTTGAGTCTATGCATCTACTTCCAAAGCCATGTCTATAATGACATGCATGGTATGTTCTATGGTTTGCAAGGAAAAGAAAGGGGTGCAAATACTTATCCGGAATTTAAGCTTCGTCCATCCCTTGACTTTGTTTGAGTGTTCGCATGAAGTAGACTTGGGCCATCGCACTTCTTCCCTTCCATCTTGGCACTTCATACTTACTTGTGCCCAATATGTGTTCATACCTTTAAAGATTTGGTTTGAACATCTACCTCTTGAGGCAAGGGCAAGGGTTCAACCCTTGCTAATAGCCATAGTTGGTATGCAATGGGCCCTAGGCCAGAATTCAAACCTATCTCCTTGTCCTCTATGGGCCGTATATATGGTACGACCTTTGCATATATATATGCATACTAAAGGGTGCCCAAGCGTGCATTCGCATCATTTTACTATGCATCTAATGTATATATACATATGCAAGGATGTGGTCTTTATGCATAGCCATGCACATGCTCTCTTTTACCATGATACACACATTCTTTTATATGCATCTCTAGGAGAAATAACTTCTCAAAAGAAATGATGTTCTTATTAATGCATATAGGGCATAAACGTATATTTGGTGAGTAAA
>MU261613.1:82500-87500 GCA_020310875.1 Ceratopteris richardii
AAGCAAGGATGGGAGATAGTCTCCAAATTGAAAAGTTGGATAGAGAGAACTATCCTGCATGGTCTATGAGGATGGAAGCTCATCTTATGAGCAAAGATTTGATAGCCTACATTACAGGTGAAGAAGAGAAGCCTAAATTCAGAGATCCTAGTGTTCCAACTAGGGAAGAATTGTCAGATCTAAAGAATTGGATGAAGAAGGATGCTCAAGCAAGAAGTATCATCTACATGGCAGTCAATGACTATTTGCTTCCTCACATTAGAGGACTTGAAAGTGCATGTGACATTTGGAATGCTTTGGAAGAGCATTTCCAAAATACAACCAAATCAAGGAAAGCTTCACTATGGGCAGAGTTTACTACTTTTAAGAAGAAGGCCTCACAATCAATCTCTGATTATGTGACAAAGATGAAGGACATTGCAGACTCTCTAGGTGCAGTGGATGAAGATATTGAAGAAGACAAATTGGTAAGACAAATACTCACAGGGCTAAGAGGAGATGAGAAGTGGAAGCCTTTCATTTTATCTACAGAACTTTCATTAGATCATTTTACTCCTGATTTGAATCAATTGTTAGGACATATGCTAACTTTTGAGAATGATATCAAAGGAGATGTTGATAAGAGTGCAGGTCATGCAATGTATTCTAAAGATAAGAAGAAAGTTAACAAAGGGAAGCAACAATCAGGTGAAGAAGAAGGTACTTCAAACCAAGCAAACTTCATAAGAGGAAGAGGAAATGGCAGAAGTAGAGGAAGAGGCAGAAACAACAAAGAGAATGCAAGAGCTTGTTGGATATGTGGTAAGACCAATCATCTATCTCATGATTGTTGGCATAATAATCAAAACAATGGTAATTATCAGAACTTTAATCAAAGAGCAAGAGGTGGTAGATTTCAGAGAGGAAACTTCAGAGGTAGAGGTGGTAGGAATTCTTTTGGAAGAGGTGGAGGAAGAAGCTTCCAAAATCAATCCTATAATAGCACCTACTACAACTATGCATCAGATCAAAAAGAGGACTCGACTCTCATTATGAATACTTGTGAAACCTCACATGAGGACATGAGAGTGTTTTATATTGATTCAGGATGTAGTAATCATTTGAGTGGAAATATTGCTTTGATGACTGACCTAGATCATAATGCAATTAATCATACAGTTCAGACAGGTGATAATACAAAGCATAAGGTAAAGTCAATTGGTTCAGTCAAAGCTAAGGATGGGAGCACTCTTCTGAGTAAGGTTCTTTATGTTCCCACAATTCCAAAGAATTTGATCAGTGTAGGTCAAATTGTGGAAAAAGGATATGAGGTAAGGTTTACCAATGATGGAGTTTATGTGGAAGACCCTAGTCAAGGGTATAAACAAATTATTGCAGGAAAGAAAGAAGGAAGGCTTTTCACATTGAAGGTACAAGGAAATGTTGGACATGCTATGTTCACATATGGAGAGCAAAAGGTGTCAGAATTGGATCTTTGGCACAAAAGACTTGGACACTTTAATGAAAGAGGTATTAAAGAAATGATTAACAATGATTCAGTGCTTGGATTGCCTAACATTGCAGGTCAACACATGACATACAGATGTGAGGCATGTCAATTAGGTAAGGCTCATAAGCAATCCTATTCCAAGCATGGATTTATGTATTCAGAAAGACTTGAATTGGTGCATACAGATGTGTGGGGTCCTTCAAAGGACTTTAGTATAAATGTTTCAAGATATTATGTCATATATGTTGATGATGCTACCAGGTGGATCACAATTTATGTGATTAAAGAAAAGTCAGAAGTGTTTAATACATTTAAACACTATCATGCATATGCAGAAAGGATTACAGGTCAAAAATTAAAGAGACTAAGGTCAGATGGAGGGGGAGAGTATTTTTCAAATGAGTTCAATGATTATTTGTGGAATGCAGGTATAAAGAGAGAAGTTACTTGCAGGTATTCTCCTCAACAAAATGGGGTAGCAGAAAGAAGAAACAGGACTCTTGTTGAGTTTGCAAGGTCCATGATGAAAGAGAAGAATTGTCCAAATTATTTGTGGGTAGAGGCTGTAAATACAGCTACATACTTGGTCAATAGATTGCCTTGTAAAGCTTTGCAGGGCATGACACCATATGAAGCTTGGTGGGGTAAGAAACCTACCTTAGATCATTGCAGAATATTTGGATGCTTGGCATATGCATATGTGCCATCTCAATTGAGGCATAAGTTGGAGCCTAAGGCAGAAAAGTATGTATTCATTGGCTATGATGATAAGCAAATGGGATACAGGTTGTGGAGTCCATCCACAAAGCAATTTATTGTATCCAAGGATGTTACATTTGATGAGCAAGGTACTTGGTATGCAGGTAAATATAATGTACATGCAGATGATGAAAGAAGTAGTGGATCAAAGAAAAGGTAAAGCAAAGATTCAATTACTTGATGAAAGTGAGAACAATGAAGTGCAGGTTGAAGTTGAAGAGAGGCCAAGGTTTGATCCAGAATGTGATGAACCAGAAACTTCAAGAAGTGCAGAAGTTAGAAGGTCATCTAGGCACAAATGGCAACCTACAAGGTATAGCTATGACACTTCATTCTTAACTACTAAAGATTATGCTTATTTGGTAAAAGCAGATGAAGACCCTTCTACATATGAAGAGGCCAAAGGGAAGAAGAATTGGGAAGATGCTATGCAAGAGGAGTATGATGCATTGATAGAGAATCAAACATGGGATTTGGTTCCTAAACCTAATAGTCAGAAAATCATTGGTTGTAAGTGGGTTTACAAGACTAAAAGATTTGCAGATGGAAGTGTGTCTAGGTACAAAGCTAGACTTGTTGTGAAAGGATATGCACAGACATATGGAGTAGATTATGATGAGACTTATAGTCCTATGGCAAAGATGACAACCATCAGGACACTCATAGCAATTGCTGCTTGCAAAGGTTGGAAGTTATCTCAATTAGATGTCAAAAATGCTTTCTTGAATGGTTACATTTCAGATGAAGTCTACATGGAGCAACCAGATGGGTTCAAAGATCAAGTGAGTCCAAATTATGTGTGTAAGCTCAAGAGAGCTTTGTATGGGTTGAAGCAGGCCCCAAGGGCTTGGAATTATAGGCTTGTAAAATTCTTGAATGATCTTGGATTTCAAGCATCAAAGGCAGATAGTAGCTTGCTAGTCAAAGCAAGTGAAGATGGGTTCATTTATGTGTGTATTTATGTTGATGACATAATACTTACAGGAACAGATGATAAGGGAATACAAATGATCAAGAAGCAGATGGAGAAAGAGTTTAAAATCAGTGATTTGGGGAATCTATCATTCTTCTTGGGAATGGAGATCTCTTATACTCAACATGGAGTATATGTGACCCAAGAAAGGTATCTTAAAAATTTGCTAACCATATTTAAAATGGAAGATTGCAGGGTTGCACCTACACCTTTGGAAGTGAACCATAAATTGTCTAGGTTTGGAGGAGAAGAGTTCAAAGATATGAAACTCTATCAAAGTTTGGTTGGTAGCTTGATCTATGCTACATTGACAAGGCCTGATTTATCATATGCAGTTGGTGTGCTTTCACAATTTATGCATTGTCCTAGAAAGGAACATTGGATTGCAGGACAAAGAGTACTTAGGTACATCAAGGGTACACTCAGAGAAGGGTTGTACTATGGATTTACTTCTGATACAAGAGTGAAGATATATAGTGATGCAGATTGGGCAGGTAATGTGGATGATAGAAGATCAACACATGGATACTTGTGCTATGTAGGAGACAAATTGATTTCATGGTGTTCCAAGAAGCAACATACAGTTGCTTTGTCATCTACAGAAGCAGAATATAAAGGTATGGTGGAAACTGCAAAAGAGGTAATATGGCTAAAGACACTTTTGAAAGTTTTTGATGTGATTCAGAGTACTCCTATTATTTGTGGAGACAATATGAGTTCATTATACTTGGCAGCTAATCCTGTATTTCATGCTAGAACTAAGCATATTGAAATACAGTATCATTTTCTGAGAGAGAAGGTCATTGAGAAGGAGATTGAAGTCATACACACTCCCACAAAAGATCAAGTTGCAGATATGATGACAAAAAGTCTAGATGGACCAAAACTACAAAGATTCAAGGATATGGCTGGAGTAAAGAAGATAGAGAAGAACCTCAATTAATGATTGAGGGGGAGCTGTTGGTGCATGACAATCATAAATTGAAGAATTATGGAGGAATGAAATCAAGGAGTCAAGAAGAAAACAAAGTCAGATGGTTGAATGAAGGACATGTTCAGAAAATCCAAAGATATGTACACATATGTACATTAGCTGACTTATATCTTTGTTTAGTCATACACTTGTATATATTCATATATAAATATGTTGGAAAATGTCGGGCAAAGAGAGCAGAAGAAGATTAGAGAATAGGGAGAGAGAAATTAGTGTCATTAGACACATTGAAAGTGAGTGAATCATCTATCCTCACTTGTATGTAAATTTTCTGAAGAAATCGAGAAACTTGCGCCCGATGTTTAGCAGTCTGCTCCTTCTGTGTTTAATCTTTTGAGAAATCCTTCTGCACGTGTCTAAGTCCATAGCTAATCTATCTATGGCTAGAATTTGAGAGGTTAATTGAAATCAGGCTGAGAGAATTTTGATTAGGAACATTCATATGTAAGAATGTTCTAAGAGTCGTAAAATCTGGCGCACATTTCATCTTCAATGAAATGATCATTGCTCAGTCCACAGTGTAAAGTTTTACACAAGTGAGGGCTTAAAATCTAAGTTGGAAGGTAAGCCATCTATGGCTAAAAGATCTTGATCAAACGGGATTTACTTTGGGAGAACCAGTGCTAAGAAGTTGCAGGTGTCAAAGTCGCCATTGCAGAGAAGCTCTTTCAGACATAGGTAAAGTGTTTCACACATTTCTCAGTATGTACTCAATCTTTTTGAGAGATTTAACTTGGCAAAGTTGCGCAACCTTAAGGCAAAGTGTTGTGCAAAGTTTTATCAAA